>CM030366.1:108533549-108701645 GCA_017893485.1 Hemerocallis citrina | reverse complement strand
CAATAAGTCGGTACTAGACTTCTCCGACCTAGCCAAAAAAGACCTCATCTACTCATGTATGTAGCCAACAATTCTCCGCCTACCGATCATTCGATGTCCGGTCTCCCCACCATGTCCTCAGAATCCGCCTCATATGTGGAAGTAGTAACATCCGTATATCCATAATCTTCTTTCTAGCCTCACTATCTGCCATTTGTGACCCGAATATAATATTAGTTTTAGTCATGTTTGATAATTGTTGTTGCATGAGTTGGTTGTGTGTTGGTCTAAAAATGTTATTGTTCCTTTCTATCTAGACGGCCCAACAAGTGGCCGCTACCCCAATCCCCCAAATCTCAATATTGCTCTTGTAAATATTGAGGTCCCTCCAAGATCCTCATACGGCTTGAACGGAGTCCGAAAGGGGAGCAGATATCTAGAATCTGCGCAACAATTTCTCCCATAACTGTATTGCATACCGGCATGTCATGAACATGTGGTCCACCGTTTTCCTATTATGACTACATATGACATAGTCTCCTGGGCCTTGCCATTTGCGTCTAGCCAAGTTGTCCCTAGTGAGAACTATGTTCCTGATAACCAGCCAATTGAAGGCTCAAACCTTTAGCGGGGCCTTAACCTTCCAAATTGGTTCGTGCACTCGCACTCCCCCATCATTGATCATTTCATATGCAAATTTATCGAGAACTTTCCACCTTCCCCCTCCCCCCCCCCCCCAGACGACCGTGTGATGGTCCTCTCCAGTAGGTTTCCAGTATTGCACTTGCAAGAACTGAATGAGGTCCCTTTTCTGGCTCCTTGCCTCTTTGCTCAATCGACCATACATTCTTAGCCTCCAGGCGTTGTTTCGCCACTATCTCGCCACCCAGTCATTTTTGTGTGCTGCATACTTATAGGCCTCCGGGAATCTTCTCTTTAGGTTAATAGGGTCGCACGACATATCTTTCCAAAACCATATATCTGCTCTGTTTTCAATGGAGAATGTTGTTCCTGCTAAAAAAATTGTCTTTTGTGCGCGAAACTCCCTGCCAGAAGCCAGACATTGACGTAATATTCTTATGCTTTTGGTGCAAGCTTTCGTCTATAAGATAAACTGCCTTGACTAAGGTTTCCCACTTTGCCTTGTTTCGTAATTTGAGTTTCCACCACAACTTACATAATAGCACTAGATTTATTTGTCGAAGGTTGCTAACTCCTAACCCTCCAAACTCCTTTCGTCTGCAAACCAACCCTCACTTGATTAATGGCTATCCTTTCCCGTCTGCCCTGACCCATTTCAAAGGAACCGTTGTCTTAATATATCTATCTTTCTTGTTACCCAAACTGGTATCCCAAAGAACGACAAAAAATAGAGCGGTAAGCAAGAGAAAGCATCTTCCCTTTCCATCATTCTAGCGTATTAGCAATTCTATCTATAAGTTCATTTCAATCCTCCCTGATTACGATCCCGCTTCTTATTAGCAAGCCCATGTACTTGAGATGTAACTTCTAGACCGGGCTGTTCAGAATAGTTACAACCATAGGATCATTCTCTTCGGGGTCTCCCAAAAAGGTGATGGTGCTTTTGTGGAAGTTCACCTTCAGTACATACCAATCCCCAAAAAGATCTAGCTCCCACTTCAGAAGAGTAGCCTGTGCTATGTCGCATTCCCCAAAAATTAAAGTGTCGTCTGCGTATTGAACATTCATTACAACGGTTACCCTCTCCTCTTACCCAACCCATTAATCAATCACTTCTTCCCTTATAATTGCAACATCCTATGAAAACTGTGTGCTACCAATGTAAACAATAGTGGGGATAGGGGACCCCCCTGTAGAAGGCCCCTTCAGCATTTATTTTCCTTTCCTAATATCTCGTTGACTAGTACACACACCTTTGCAGTCTACAGATAGGATTCTATCAATCCAATCCACCTATTCCCGAATCGTCGCCTCCTACGGATCTCCACCAAACAGTTTGGTTCCACTTTGTCGTATGTCATTTCGAAGTCTAGTTTTAAAAGAAACCCTACTGTCCTTCACCTTTTGCAATCTTGGATGACCTCCTGAACTAATGACACGCCTTCTAAAATATCCCTTCCTGATACAAACCTTGTTTGATACTCATCGACGATATCCCCTATGAAGCACCTCATCCTATTTGCCAAAAACATTTTTTTTACCGAATTAACAAGCTGATTGGCCCAAAATCCCCGACCTCGGTAACCACTTTTTTCTTCGAAATCAAGCAAACATTGGCATAACTTAATCTTCCCATTTTCAGGGTTCCCACATAAAAAGCATTCATGATGTCCATAATATCCCCCTTCACGGTGTCACAGAACCATTTGTAGAAGAAAATAGGAAACTCATCCGGTCCTAGTGCTTTTTCACGACTCATGGCCCAAACTGCCGCTTTGACTTCCTCCATAGTGAATAGATCCTATAGATCCTGTATGGCCATAGCTCTGTGCTGAAGATCTTCATCTAATGCCTCCCAAAGGTATTCTGTTGACTCGCATCCCCCCTCCTCTTTATGTCACGAAAGAGTTCCTTGTAAGTATCATCAATATGATTCGCAACATGCAGTTCATTTGAGACTATCACACCCGTAATTTTCAGGGAATGAATGTAACTTTTCCTACGTCGGATGCTAGTTACCTTATGAAAGTACTTTTTGTTTGCATCCCCTTCTCGTTGTCATCTCACCCTCGACCGTTGGCACCACATGACCTCTTCCTTACTATAAATCTCCATAATTTCCTGCATACATACGGCCATTCATCAAAATTGGTTGTTAGCCAAGTCATCCGCTTCCTCCTTCTTTAACTCCTCTCTCTCCTTCAATATGCTCTCCTTTCTTCGCAACACATTTCTGAATGTGGCCTTTCTATTTTTTTAACATTTTTCTGAGTCCTGAGATTTTCCTTATAAGTCTTGCATGGTTCACCTTCGTTGGCGTTACGATCAACACCACTTCAAGATCTTGTTCTTAATGGCAAAAAAAAGTAGTTACAAAAAAATAGATGTAATGTTACAACATAGATGAAGATAAGAATTGATGTGGAAAACCCAAACATGAAAAATCACAGGTTGAGCTTGGAACTCAGAGGGGTGTAAGTACATTGGAATCAACAAAAGGGTAAAAGACATACAACACACTCGATTCCGTCAACTTCCAACATACACAGCTCACATACACCCACCTTCAACAACAAATCAATGCAAGAGTTTCCTTCAAACAAGAAAGAGAAACTCTCCTTCACTCACACTCTCTATACTTTTAAGAGAACAAATGAACATCATACAATCACACAACACTCATTTAAGATCAATAGCTTAAGATACTTGATGACTCTCCTCAACAAGTAGCATGCCTATCTTTAGACTTGAGTGAACTTTCTTGATCCATCTCATCATCTTCTCATATTCATCAATGCATAGGAGCTCTTGGGAATCAACAAATCTAGTCAAAGATTCACAACTCTTTGAAATTCTTCATGCTTCCGAAATGTGAATGAATATGGTACTTTGAATGAGCATAACTTCTTCAATACAACTCCGGTTTGAGTGTTTCGAAGCCTTTCATGCACTTGGTATAATCCTCTACAACATTCGTGTTGAAGACTTAGCCATATAAAGGCCACGGCATGATTAGAATTTCCATCTAAAACTGACATTGTCGTAGAAAACTACAGTATGACTGTGTTGGAAAATTTGTCAACCACCAATAATCTCCACCTTGGCGAGCTATCCACCTCACCTCCACACACCTCTGGTGACTAGGTGCACTTGTCAACCAACAAGTCTTCATATTTAGCAAGCTCAAGCAGTGCTTGAACTTTTCTGTCGTAACTGGTTTATTGAGGAAGTAGGATGCATTCTCATCCCTGTGAACTTTCTTCACCTTGACTTCTTCCGAGTTGATCCAATCTCGAATCCAATGATAGCATACTTCAATGTGTTTTGTCCTTACATGAAACACCTGATTCTTTGCAATACAAATAGCACTTTGACTATCACAATTAACTGTTACAAAGCTTTGCTGCAATCCTTTCAGCCATATAGCTTCCTTTGTAGCTTCAGTTAATGTCATATACTCAGCCTCTGTAGTAGAAAAAACCCTAATAGATTGGAGCATTGACCTCCAACATACCAGTCCTCCACCACAAGTGAAAACATAGCCTGTAGTAGACCGCTGCTTGTCCAAATCTCCCACATAATCAGAGTCAATGAAACTGGTGATGTACGGCTCTCCATATTGTCTTTCAAACATAATATCCTTATTTCTTGTGACCTTCATATACCTGAGAATCCACTTAACAGCTTGACAATGTTCTCTACCTAGATTTGACATATATTTTGACACCACGCTCATAGCTTGAGCAAGCTCCGGTCTTGTGCACACCATCGCGTACATTAAGCACCCAACTGAGCTTACATACGGAATCTTCTTCATTTCTTCAACTTCAGCTTCAGTAGATGCACTTTTCTTTGCACTCAAGACGAAGTATGCAGCCAATAGAGTAAACACGGGCTTGGCATTCACTATGTTAAACTTCTCAAGCACCTTGTTGTTGTACCTGCTTTGAGAAAGACAACCTCCTATTTTCCCGATCTCTTTTAATCTCCATTCCAAGATCTTCTTGGTGACACCAAGATCCTTCATGTTGAACTCTCTTAGTCCCCGCATTTGAAGCATCCCACACTCTTAGTTTCGGCCGTCCCATTGCTTGGTCTGTCAAATCTACCATTTTTATCTGGAAATTTCTCCCCATCATGGGCTGCCATTATAGTTCTATTGCCCTTGTTCCATACTTCTTTCTGCTTCTGGAACTGCTCCATATTAGCCTCAATCACAGCTGCCCTACGAACCAGTTTATAAAACTTCCTAATGCCGAGGGGAATCATGCGAGATCTCAGCCCTGGCCTCAGACCTTGCTCGAACTTCCTTGCCTTCTTGGCTTCATCAATTACCAGTTCGGGTGCATACCTCGAGAGTTAAGTGAACTCGGTTTCATATTCTCTAACGGACACATTTTTCTGCTACAAGCCCAAAAATTCCATTGTCTTCTTTTCTTGTATGTCCATTGGGAAGTAGTGGTTTCAGAATTCCTCCAAGAAATCTTCCCATGTGATCGACTCATTGCTAAGAGTCCTCTTCATTGATTGCCACCACACCCCAGCATCCTTTTCTAGTTGAATGGTAGCTAGCATTACCTTGATGGCCTCCGGAGTCTTTAACACTTCGAATCCATTTCTATTTGTCGAATCCAGTCATCTGCTGTATTTGGATAAATCTGGCCTTCAAACACTAGTGGCTTCATTCTTTTGAAGGATTCTACTAACTTGATTGCTTCTGGAACTTGAATTGCCGGCCCTGCCCTAGCATTGCAACTCACACTAGCCTGCCATAAAGGTGTCTACGGTCTGATACACCCTAGCCAACTCTATCCAAGTCGAGCATGTTGCCATCTCCATTGGATCCTTCTCCATTCCTATTTCTTCTTCCCACCATTTTTGAGTTTACAAAATTACATCAGCCAATAAGAGCAACAGTATCATCACACAACAAAATCCATTCGTTTTATCCAAGTAAAATAATATATTCAGAATAAAAACTTCGTCTGCCATCAGCCATACATAAGGAAACTAAAAATTCCAAATCCTACTACAACATTTAAACAAGTATAGGCATAAACAATTAAATTCTACGGTTCCTCTTGGACTCCTTAAGTTCACCACAAAGCTCGTCTATTTCCTTCTGCAGTTTCTTACAACATCGATTACAATCTTGCTTTCCCCACCTGGTATTGTTGTCCAATGGGATGAAATCTTGTGTCGTTCTGTGTCAGACTTCTTCAAGATCTTCCCCTATCCCTTTCAATGATGCAATACATCGTTGATTCTCTGCATGAAGCGCCTCCATGTGAGTCACTCTCCATCGATGGATGGTCAACTATTTTCGAAGGGAAGCGATGATATGATCCTTCCTGCTTAAATCTGGCGACTCGTCTGAAAACCCTGAGACTCCATTGTAGGAGGAGTGATTTCCCATGACTCCTGTGGTTCATCCTCTGCCTCCTCTTCTTCTGGTTCCTCCTCTGGATCTTGACTCTGAGACCTGATCGCCAGGTTCAGCTAAAATCGCTCTTGCGGATCTACAAACAAATTTGAAACGTTGGTGGTGGCCCCGGCGATAGACCCTCCGACACCCAAGTCAGAAACTCGAAGATATGGTGGGTTTTGAGAGTGGAGTTTGCAATTACCCGGTTTCTGAGGCCTCGAGGTATATATAGTCAGCTATGTGGGTCAGTTTCGAGATATTCATCTATCTCTACTTCTCGGTGACTGGATAGAGTCGGTTATCCCCTCCATATAAAGAGATAGAGTTTCTAAACTATCTCTTTGTATATGGGGGGATAGAATTAGTTACACCCTGGAAATAAGGGTTTAAACTGGGTTCGATGAATCTAGACTCCTTTGCGTTAGGGTCGTTGGAGCAGTCCCTATTACAGACTCGATCGGGTCGATGGGCCTGAAAACGGCCCAACTCATCTCATCGGGTCTATGTCTACAGAGATTACTGTTTTATCCCCAAGAGCTTTAAGATGCGTGCCTGATCTAAATGGTCCTGATTTTGTTCTTTTTTACCCATATTAGTGTAGCTTAATAGAGTCATCGCCTTGAGATCTGCCTTATTCCAAGCCTTCGTGGACATTGCCTCTGGCTTGTGCTCACTGCCTAAAATGCACACATGAAGATCTTGTTGAATCAAAATATTTCTCATTTTTTGTTACCATAGTGTGAAGTTGCTCTGTACATCGAATGGCTTCAAATGAACCTTCACGCTGCTAATTGATGACTTCTCTTTTACCATCTAGAACACTCCAAAACGTGCTCTGATACCACTTTATTGGTGTTACGATCAATACCAATTCAGGATCTTCTTCTTAATGGATAGATAAAATAAGCACACAAAATAGATTAATGTAACAACATAGATGAACACAATAATTTACGTGGGAAACCCAAAGGAAAAAAACCACTGATTAAGCTTAGAGCTCGGTAGGGCTTAACTATGTTGAAATCAATAAAAGGTACAAGACATACAACACACCTGACTACATCAACTTCCAACATACACAGCTCACATACACCCACCTTCAACAACAACTAACGCAAAAGTTCCCTTAAAACAAGAAAGAGAAACTCTCCTTCACTCACAATCTCTATACTTTCAAGAGAAAAAGTGAACACCTTACAATCACACAACACTCATCCAAGATCAGAAGAACATAGATAATTGATGACTCTGCTCAACAAGTAGCATGCCTAATTATAGGTTGATAGGCTCAACAAGTAGCATATAAGCTCTTGGAAATCCAAAATCTAGTCAAAGAGTCAACTCTTGAAATTCTTCATGCATCCGGAATGTGAACGAATATGGTACTTTGAATGAGCATAACTTCTTCAATACAACTCCGATTTGAGTGCGTTGAAACCAAACATGCACCTGATATAATCCTTACAACTTTCGTGTAGAATACTGAGCCAAATAACGACTACAGCATTCTCAAAACTTCCATCTAAAATTGACATGTCATAGAAAACTGCAAATTGATTGTGTTGGAAATCATGCCAACCACCAACCAACAACCTCTCTCTCATCTCACCTTGACCAGGTCATCACATTCCCCATTTATTAGCCACATCTTCTTGAAACATAAGATTTTGTACCTCATTTCTCCTCTTCTCCCGTGACAATGGTAATGGGAACATGGTCTGAAGTGTTATGAATGCATGAACGCATCATTGCCTACAAGAATTTAGTCTCCCAGTCAAATGAAACAAGAATCTTGTCCATCCTTGTGAGATCGGGTGACCTACGATGATTAGACTTGTCAGGTTTCGAGGGTAATCTCAAATTAAATACACGGCGAAAAATTACAAAAATATCGAAACCTAGACATGGATCCATGCAAAAACCATAAATTGTGTTTACGAGTTATACCTTGAAGATGGATCTGCTGTCTCCACAGTATGCTGATCACATCACTACAAGATTGTGGTGTCTCTACGGTATCCACACAAACATATCAAATCATGTTTTCCCTCATGCTGCGGGAAGGGGATGTTCCTCACGATCTCTCTCTCATAATTTCTGTGACGGCTAGGGTTTTCTCATATATTCCTTTTCCACAAATACGTATCATATATATAGCTGCAGAAAATCAATCCTAAGTGAGTAATGAGGCTGTTGGACTCACAATCTGACTTGGTTCAGATTCGTGTGTGGGCCTTTGAACTTTAGTCACCCATTTAATCTAATTAAATGTTCAACCAATGTCAGGAGTCCAAGTCTTACTTGTATCCCCAATTAATTTCTTCTTAAGAATTAAATCCCAATTCATTCTAAGTGTGTGACCCTATAGGTTCCTGTTACGTTAATAGTAATACTAAAATCATATTCTAGTATTACAAACAGTGAGCGGTATCTAGCAATACATCACTGCTACTCAAGTAACGGGAATGTCAATGATTAGACATAACCTATCCGTGACCAATGTTACCATTAGTCTAGTCCGTTTGTTCAGATATCTTAATTGACCACAAGGCATAAAGCGTGTCACCCTTGTATAGTTCAATTTTTGGTTTCTTGATGTCCGAGTAGGCTTACTAAAATAAATGAGCTCAATATCTCATATTGACTCATTTGAGCACGGCCATGCATTTTGCAGTCTCACTCAATCAAGGGGCCCATAGATATTGCTCCTGTTATATAAGAGAGAATAATCCTATCTAAGTCACTCACATCCCTCCGCATGATTTGTAATATATTCAATAGTCGACTTTATAATCACCTAATTACAGGCAACGTTTGACGACATTAAAACATATAACTTCTCATGTAGGGAACCGTAGTGACTTCAAGTCAAAGGACTATATGCACCATGGTCACTGTGAAAATACTTATGACACTCACGTAACGATCCATGCAGCGTTCTCATGGTGGGTCAATCCAGTACATTATTACTCTAATATGTACCTATGTAAAGACTTGATATCTCATATCCATGACCCGTGAGATATGGTTATCAGACTATGCACATACTAGTCTCTATGTATTATTGTTGTCCTAATTCACATTAATACTTGACTAGGGACATTTAAAAATAGTGTTCTGATTACAACCAAAAGAATCTCACAATCAAGTCATGCACTTGATATCCCATGGTATTGAACCTACTATTCTAAGGACTTTATTATGTTCATTTAATCACAATAAGCAACACAATAAATAAAATGCTTCATATATGAAATAAATATCATGATACAATGTAAACTAGTAATGTCAATACACAACTGGCCTCTAGGGCATGCACCAATAAGACATTCTTATGTCCATTACCCTCCCCTCCTTTTCTTTCATGCACATATCTAACTACGTTGAAGTCCCTGCATAAAATCAAGGGCAAGCTCCATCTACCCTAATGTGGACAAACCCGTCCCAAAATTCTTGTCTTCGACTCTGGTCATTTGGTCCATACACCACTGTGATAGTTTCCTACCACCCGTCCCCTCTCCTTTGGACCACCACCAATACGGTAAAATTACCCACCCAACAATCCAATAAGTCGAAATTACTGGTATTGATACCAATCATTACCCACCTGATGCTCCCTGAGCGTGATTAAATAGTCATTCCTTACTATGGTTTAATCTTAATGCCCTAAAAAACCTATCGGTTGGTTGAGATAATTTGGTATCTTCCAACCAAACAATATCAATATTTTGACCCTTAATAACCTCCCCAAACATCCTACACTTGGTAACTTTGTCAAGCCCTCTAATAATTCAAAATAAGACGTTCTCATGAGCATTAACCTACCCAACCAAGCCCTAGGAGACGCAATCCACCTCTCCCTCACCCCCCCCCCCCCCCCCCAAAAAAAAAAAACTTGTTAGACTTTGCAGACAATGTCCGCTTCCTTAGTCCTAATTGTGTTAATGTAATTCGTGTGTGCACTGTGGGGTATGATGCAAATTAATACTATAAACATTTGTTAACCGAATTAACTTGGAATCTAGAATTTTAAAAAAATGGACATAGGTGCACGGTTACCAGCAAGGTTTTCATAGCTTTTCTGCTTCTCCACCTTTTGATAGATTATCTTAACTGCCATTGGTTTTCCCCATGTTGCGCAGTCTATCGTTGTGTCTATACCCATCCTTGGCCCTATCATTTCTTCTCTTTAATGTTGGTTCTTCCCGTAGGGTGTCTTCATATATGCTCTCCAACCCTCTTTCCTCCCCCGATCGTGGAACCGCAGGCCCAGTGAAGTCACTATCTAATCCCGAAGACCCCTCTGAATCCCGTTTCTTTTTAGTAGCCCAATTTCTCATCACAGCCTTGAATCTTTTCTTCATCACCCTTTGCACTTTTTTTTCAACTTCCTTCTTTAATATAGCTTCAATAAGATCACTCTCATCCCCTTTCTCCATGGCCACCAGCGGCTTCATTATCGGCCTGAATTTTTTCTACCTCCAAAATATCTGAGATATTCTTGTTTTTCTAGCCCAAATTATCGCAGACCTTTTCTTTTTCCTTTATTTGGCCCGATTGTTCCAAGCCCATCACTGAATTATTTCCAATAATATTTACACCCAATTCCCCAAAGCCTATAACATAAACTTTCTCTTTACCTTTTCGACCCATATTTCGATCCTGGCCCACTTCCTTTTGGCAGGTTTTTGAATTCAAATTTCCCCCATTTTCCTTCTGACAATATTCCTCTTCCTCGTACGAATCGATTGACAACTGACCCGTCGCAATCGACCTTGTACCCACGTCAAAAAGCTGTTGCACTTCATGTCGCTTGATGCACGACGTCATCCTCTATAACACCCTGAAAAAAAAAATTATGATTATTTTTGCCTACGGGTTAATACATGCAACACACGTGTTGCAATGTGTTAGTAGCACTTTTATTATTATTTTATTTAATTTATTAATATTGATGGTAGGATTTTGTTAGTAGGCTATTACTATTAATTAAAATTAGTATTGATAGTTAGAGAATATTATTTGAGCCCACAGACAAATAAAAACCAAGCCCAACACAAAAGAGGCACAAACCCTAACCCCAGTAGGGTTTGACGGACCAATATAAAGAGAGAGAGGGAGAGGGGGGGGGAGAGAGAGAGATAACCCCTCTCTGCAACACCCCGAATTCCAAACACAGGTAATTCGTAGCAAATACATGATCTGTTACTTCAAATTCGCACAAATTTATAAGGAATTTAAAACTTCTCATATACAACATGTTTTTTACAACAACATAGAGGAATTAAATGAATACAATACAATCTACAATAATAAATATTCTTCAATCTTGTAACAACTCATCATAGTGAGTTCAAGCCTCTGTTAAGTCCAATCCTGCATCTGGGAAAATGTGGGCACGTCAGTTCCATACAATTGACGCAATGCTATAATACAGCTATAATACAGGGCAAAACAAACTAACTGGGGGAAGGGTAACAAAGCAGAGGTCTAAGGGGAAGGAACAAAGCAGGGGCAACACCAGAAGAAAGAGGGAAGGGGATAACAATGGGATCAAATGGCACGCAGAAAGAGAATAAACAGTATCAAAAGGAAAGAATCAACACCAGATAACAAAGCAATAAGGGAGTCGGCAGAACTGAAATCAAAGAGAGAAAAGACAGGGAAGAATTGAATCAACTAATAAATCAATGGATGAGAACAATTGCAAGTGATAGAGGAATCCAAAACAATGCAAAGAAGGAGAAGCAAAAAAATGATCCTGGGACCTGTGGGTTATGGGCCCACAACGCTTTCGCTGCGCCACTCTAATCGGGGAAGATTTCCAATAGCATCTCGCGATGCCGACGGACGGACCAAGCAGAAAATAGAAAAAGAATGGATGACACCAAAATCAGAAGATATGGGTACGAAAGAATAAATTCATACCCAAGAATAAATCAACAAATGAGAACGACAAAAAAAAGGACGGAAGAATCAAGGAGTCAAGGGATCAAATAAGAAAGGATCAAAAAGAAAGGAATAAGACTAGTATCCAGATCAATGTTAATAATAACTGATTCATTCATGCATGCATGGTTGGTGAAATGTTGAGCAGATTTCAGATCGAGCCAAGCTTGTCTAATATATTAGGCAACTAATGCATTAGCATAACCTGATGCTCTGATACCACTAAAAGCCTGTCACGCCCCGCTTCCCAAAAATACGGAATACGAGTACGTAACAAAAGCCCAGCGAATGATTTTCATCATCCATAACCTGTTCAGGAATTCTTTACAACATATCACAATAAAATCAGAGTTGGAAGCCAGAAAAGTCAACCACGTGCACATATGAACCAAATACCAACAAGAATACTTGAAATAAAATATATTAATCTCAAATAGTCATGATCTGAATAACACAAATAATCCTAGGTCATAACGCCCAAATACAAAGAATCCAAATACATGAATACAAGTAACAGATACATAGTTCAAAATTAGCAACAGGAAATAAATGAAGATAGTAAAAAGCTCTAGTCAACTAGAACTTCAGATCACATACTCCATCGGGTAGCTGATCACCAAAATCTGCAATTCAACGAATGCAGGAAAGAGAAAAAGAGAAAACACAAGTACCCGTCATTTGCAAGTTGCGGGTCACAAATAATGTAGGATACAAGCACATGGGGAAAACTAACTAATAGCATGGCATACTAAAAGTACAGTTGTTTTATGTCTAAGGCAGTATCATAAGGTAACTAACAGTCTCTAGTAAAAGTAAGCTCAGTATATCAGTGAGTCAGGATAACAGTATGTCAGTATCAGTCTAACAATATCAGTCTACCAGTATCCGTCTAACAGTATCAGTTTAACAGTATCAGTTTATATTCTTACAGTCTTGTGTGTGTTACTAACTAGGTAGCACTTCATGCCGCCCATACAACATGGTTGCTACAACAAACAGTTTCGCTTGTAGATTTCGTAGGGGATCATATAGGGCAGTGTACTTAGGTATCAGTAATAGTAACAATAGCAGTAACAGTCTGAACCTAGTGGTCCGCCTCCGAGTACACCTTCCTATAGGGAAGTGTGCATTCAGGTAATCAGTAACAGTAACAGTCCGAACCTATTGGTCCGCCTCCGAGTACACCTTCCTATAGGGAAGCATGTAGTCAGGTAATCAGTAACAGTATAACAGATGCTCAGTATGGGAAACACGAGCTCCCTTCCAAGTACACATTTCTATGCTTTTCTACTACTAGATCTTTTCCATAAACACCGGCTTGGTTACTTTTATTATGGTTATCAAACAGACATGAATGTGTACTAAATAGTGTCAAACTAACATGGTATAATCAGTATTAGGTTCAGAGAAACAAATTAGCGTGCATAGATAATATACAGTCACATAAACGAGCAAAATGGTGTATGTTCGTAATCAGGACAGCATGACAGATCAATACTAAAACAGTGATTCTGGTCTCTACAGAAATGCAAATCAGGATCTGTCACAGGATCTGGAAACTAGACATCCACACGAATCCAACACATATAAATAAGTCACATACTAGTTCACAACAACACAGCTCAAAACTGATTTGAATACAGAATTTAGATTCAGCCAGAAATCAGGAAAACGAATACAAGAGCATGGAAACAGCATAAAAACACTTTGAATAAATCCACGAAAAATCTGGGGTACTCCCCTATAAGTCTAGAATCAAAATAACAAGTTTTATAATATTCCAGTAAGTATAGATCAGTCATCAAAAATACCAAAGCATTAAGAAAACATAGTTTAACGAATCTGGAAATCTCAATACTGCTGTACGAAAACTAGGATATCTCGCAACCAGTGAATCGAAATCCAATTCCGCCAAAGGAATATGAAAATAGATAGATTTTAATAACTTTCATATTTCAAAAAGAATTTTCATACAATATCAAGTATTATAGTGAAAACAGAGTTCTTTACTGAACAGCACGCAATTTACAGCATGAGAAGATTTTAGAAAAGAGTATGAAACACCACATAAAACTTATCTTTAAAATTCATCAAAAATCTGGGTAGTCCCTAACATCATATAGAAACAATGACCAAAATATTAGATCAAGATATTATGTATAGAATAGTTCTTGAAAATAATTTGTTAACAAAATCAACCAAAAACTGAATCTGGAATAGATCGACACGTCTGTACTAAAACACACATAACTCAGTCATACGAAATCCAAATCAAGCAAAACCAGTGGGGTTTGAAAATAGACAAAATTATCTAAAATTCATCTTTTATTTTGGAATCAAGATTCGGACTGTAGCATGGATAAAAACAACAATCAAAACAGAACACCCAGTAAATACAGATTTCACACTTCTAATCAAGAACATTATGACTTCAAGAATATTGATCCAAACACATCCAAACTTGAAATACAACCTACCAAATATCTAAACATCATGATTTAGGGTTACTAACAAGTCCACATCTATTATTTTACATGGGTCTTAATCCAAACACAAATTCACACCATTATTCACATACATGACTGCAAATCAAAATTTGGGCAATTCCTAGGTTATCTCCTATCAAGATTGGTGTCATAAGTCATCTATGGCCAAATTATCACAATAGAGACAAAACTCATCAAGGAAATCACAATCTTTGGTTGTCTTTAGACCCAACTACACTATATGTGAACTTTTTGACTTGTATCAAACCAATGAATTGAAGTACAAGTTACTTGCCTTATTGTGGAGATGAACACGATGCAAATAGTCCTAGAAGCAAGACCCACGAACGAAATCCTCTCCAAGCACGAATCCAAGCAACTACGAACAAAAACTCCTCTCACGAATGATCTCCTTGATGCACGATCAAAGTGGAGAATACCCACTTCAAGAATCCACAAGAAAAGAGATTGATGTTGATGGTGTGCTAGGTGGTGTTGGCAATCAATGGAAGAGGGTGGTCGGGTATGTATGTGGGGATGGGAGTATGGCCGGATGGGGGTTGATGTGTAGGGGATGGTCGGATGCTTGGATGGAAGGGGGCTCGGTTTTGGGGAGTAGAAGCCGGGAGCACCCACTTTAGGGGGAGGCCGGGATTGAAGAGGAGAGGGAGAGAGAGAGATTAGGTTTAGGGTTAGGGTTTTGGGATGTTAGGGATTTATATAAAGGGGTTTAATGTGGGTTGATGGGTTGTGGGTATTAGTATATAGTAATAGGTATACAATTGGGTAATGGGTATTGGGTAAATAACAAATGGAGATACAATTTAGTATGAAATCTATGGCTCTTGAAAAATCTAATTAGGGGTCAAAAATCATAGGTTTGGGAAAACACCACCAAAATACCATCACATCATCAAAAATGTAAAATAAAGGGAACGAGGCCATGAAAATGAGAAAAAGAAACAAAATGATGAAAACGAACAAAAGCGACGAACAAACAACACAAGGAGCTCAAAATGAAATAAAATGAATATATATTGAAAAGAAATCCAATATACGGTTCCGAAAAATACAAGAGAGATAAAATACATAAAAATGAAAAATACACTCCAAAATACATAAAATGGAAAACAAGGGTTACATCAAATTTCAATAATCTCTTTCATCACTTTGCCGGTACTTTAGGTCTTACTTGGCCTCTAGAATCAACACATTTCATGTTCAACATCATGGGTTATTCATACCCTCATTATTCACATTTTAGAGCTTCATTCATTCATATTCAATAATTCTCTTGCTCACACAACCCAATTATTCAAACAATTAGTTTTATACTCTTATTCAACATTTCGAGTCAACCATTTTCTAGATGGTTTCTCCACCTATTTTAATAAAATTTTCAATGAAGTAGTAAATTGACAAACTTTATCTATTACATTCAATGAATGATGTTCAACCTTCAAGTTAGACTTTAACAACTCACATTAACTCACAATACAATTTCTAGAATACCCCTAGTCAAAAGAATCAAAATTTTCTTCTTAATCAAAATGTAAATTAGTATTTATTTAGTTCCAAACTCCATTTTTATATTCAACTCAATCCTCATATTTTCTCCTTAATTCACATATTAAACCTCATAATACAACCCTTGACAAGAAAATTAAATGCCTCCTAATTCCTCATAAGGTATATCTTACGAACATTCTAATTTTAAATCAAATTTTATACGTTGTAAAATTTTTCGGACAACTAGACAAAAAACATCAACCCAATGGTATTTTAAAAGTCATATAAATTTTAATACTACAAAAATAGATTTATTAGTTTTATAGGAATCATGAATAAGTCTACTACAACTTTGTAGTTAAGATCATCTACATTCATCCTCAATTACTTCGTCGAAATTCATTTGCAAAACAGTAGGTTCACAATCTGAAAACTGCAACTCACGCTACTTATAAAAATCATAGAAAATTCTATACTTCATGAAAATTTATGTTCCTTAGATCAAATTAAAGGTATAGAAGTCTACTATAACTTTATAGTCATAAGTTTCCCCAAAATATTGTGTATATAATCCTGAATTCTTCGAAATCTACAGTAGGGTTGAAATGTTCTACAGACTGCCACTGTTCGATCTTGTAAAATTCATTATAAATTCAATTCTTCATGGAAAATTGATTTCTTAGACTCTAAAGAAAGGTTAACGAGTCTACATCAAGTTCTTATTTTTTACCTCTCTCAAAATAATGCATCTAAGATGTCGAAATGATCAAAATCTGAAATATGTACAAATTTTCAGCAACTAGCCAACTGTCAACCAGTCCTAAGTTTGGATTTTATTAAAATAGTAAACGACATCCAAATATCATGAAATTTAAAGGAGATGTCCTTGACATATACGTGATGCTCCTATAAAAATTTTAGCTTTATATTCAATCTAGTTTAATAGTTATGATTTTTTTAAGTGCAACCAAAACTTAAAACAAAAACTTAAAAATGCCCCCAAATCAATTATATCCTAATTTCACACATTTAATCAACAACAAAATAATCTAAATATGAATACTCAATCTATATAAGTTATCATGCATCTAAAAATTCACACATATCTAGCATTCTACTAATAAAACTATATTAGAAAGTTGGAGAAACACGCACTTCAAATGTAGAATTCCTAGTAGTAGAACCCCTCAAAAATACTTTAAAGCTCCCCCAAAAAGATGGCTAGCCTTTCTCTAGCTCAAACCCGCAAGCTATCTCTCTTTCGCTCTTTTTTTTTTCCTTGTTTTGATTCTAGTGTTTTTCCATGACAAAATGGGTGATCTATTTATAGGGTGAGTGGTCAATTTGACTGCCCACTTTCCACTAACTCACAACACTCTCCCTCATTCTCAACCATGGTGAGAAACACATGCACGTGTAGTCAATGTGTGTGCACACTCTTTCATATAAATTTTATTATTAGTTTTTATTAAGTTAGATGTATGTGTTACACATGCCAAGGTGTACCAATCTAACTAGATTTTAAATGTACATTTAAGTGCACAGAAAATTAATCATGGACTTTAATTTTGTAATTAGTTTTAGTGGGTTAGAAAAATGGATTTAGGCCTAGTGGATTTTAATTAAAATAAATCACACAATTGTGAATAGAAAAATGATGGTAAAAATGTCAATGACTCGAGAAAATTTTAGGAACCAACATGTGCACAAAATTTTACGTGCAATGCACGTATCTATAAATATTCAAATACAAAAAAATGGATTTGAGCAACGAGAAAAATATTTATAAACAATCAAAATACAACATACGTAAAATATTTATATTGATAATGTTACGAATATTTCACGTAACAGTAAAACATATGTAATCGACACGTGTATTGAAAGTACGTGCAATACACGTAAAAATACAAAAGATTAGGATTTATATTTGAGTTGGCTCAAAATAGGATAAAAATGAATTTTGAGATGATGGAAAATATATAATTAATCGAAATACAAAAATACGTAGGATATTTATATCAAAATACGCTACGGATATTATCCGTAATGGTACAAAATACTTGTGCGTAACACCGGTGGGCAAAATTTTCATAACTCATTTTTGCGGGGTGATACACTCTCAATTTTGGTTGCCTTTCTTTTGGAAAGGAACAAGTTTTGGAGGCTATTGATCAAAAATCCAACATTAGAAGAAGTTGGCGTTTTTCTCTTCTCATGATTATGTTATTTTAATGTTTGTAGCATACTAGTTGTCATGTAGAGAGCATGCTAGGGCTTTTCTACATACTTGTTTTAATTATTGAGATGATATGTATAAATGCATGATAAATATTGTTTGTATGTTCTTGATGAGTACTGAAGGATTAAAATAGAAAAAAATATCTAGTTTCATTTGTTTCGTTCATGAAAATATATATATGTTGTTAAGAATTCATATCATGCAAATACCTCATATTTTGATTCTAAATTTCATGCCACAGATGATGATTGTAGACTTGTGTACTTGGTTTTGTTTAATAACATGAAGATTTAGTGATTATTGAATACATAAAATATCAATGTTTAATTGTTAAATCTCACTCTTCTGGAGTTTATACTTGTTGTTTCTGGGTTTCTATTGCTGAAATTAGGGTTTCATCGGGTCTGGGTATGGTTGAATGTGGGTCAGGTTCAAAGGCTCAGGTATGGGCATGATTGAATGTGGGTCGGGTTCAAAGGCTCGAGTCTGGATGTGATTGAATGCAGGTTTGGTTTCATATGGAGTGGAGCTCAGGTCGGGTCCAGAAGGGATTTGGGTCAGGTGCAGTGGAGCTCGGGTTCGGGTTGTGTTAGAGTTCGAGTTTGAGTTGAGTCAGGTCAGGTTAGACCTAGGTTTGAGTTGAGATGTGGTTAATTTATTCAATCTAGAACTAGTATAGTCTAGCTCGCTTTTTAATTTTTAAATAGTTGATAAACATGAGTTGCATATTAATAACTAAAATATGATAATAGAACCTATTAACATTTGGAAGATAGATCGATATTTAGAGGTGTTAATAGGGTGTGAGACGAAGAATTATACGAGATTTGCAAGTTGTGTAATGACTAAAATATAAACTTGAGATGTGAGAGAATCTACCTATTTGTGTTTCGACTTAGAAATATCTGAGTAGTTAGAACATCTAGTTATTTGGGTTACATTAGCATGTTAGGGTTGTCATAGAAAACCCTAGAGTATGAATTGGTGTGATGTCCTAGTTGTGTGAGTTTCTAGAGGCTGAGCAAGACCCAGGGTACCAGCAAGTTTGTGATTCATAGAAAGTGGGAATAAGTCAGGTTGGGCTAGTATTCCTAGTGTTGTTGAGTTCGGGCCGGTAGGGTGATGCTAGCTCTAGGCGGTAGTTGTTTATGTATGACCATACGGACAAGCACTAGAAAGGAGTTGTGATGAAGCAAGAGCAAATATGACTAGAGGGCTCCAAGACAATCCACGAAGTGAGATAATCCCCAGTATTTTGGGAAGACAGATGAAATAATCCCCAGAATGATTTATGGAGTGGGATTGATATCCAATATTTCGGGACGAGAGCGATGCTCATGGGACGTTTGCGTGATGAAGGCTCCAGGATGACCGGCGGAGCGAGATATTCTTCGAAATCCTGGGACGAGAAATGAAATAGGTTCCAGAATGATATGCAAATAGAGATTGATCTCCAGTATTCCGAGGCAAGATCCAATGCTCACAAGATGTATAAATCTTGAATTTTATTACAGATATAAGTTTTGCATAGCAAGGAATTAAACCCTGAAATGAGAAATGTTAAAAGCTTGCATTCGGAACCTATTGTATGGACGATATAGAATTCCAAACAAGCATGCATTAGAAAAGAGCATTGTGTGCATTTGTTTGGGCATTAGATTTTCAGGATCATGACATACACTATTACACTTAGAATAGATTTACATTTCACATTTATTTTTGGCATCAAATCTTTTGGTTGTTGAGAATTAGAAGATAGCTATTATTGCTAGCTTTGCGTCAGTTGCATTCAACTGACGTGCCCATGGTTTAGAAGGTTTACAGGGTTCATATTCAATGGGTGGTGTGGACTCAAGTTTTTCACGGTCTATAGTGGAAGACCGAAGTTTGAGTATTGGAACAAGTTATAACTTATTGTATAGAGTTCACTGATGTTTATAATGGATAATGATGTAAGAAAGTTTTAAAAATTTTCCTGTAATTTGTATTGTGTTGTACTAAATTGAAGTAAAAGATTATGGATGAGTCATGGATTTCCTGTGTATGGAATTTGGGGCATTACAACCTCTGATCAAGCGCATGAGTGAGCCCCACCATGTGCGGCACTAGAGTCAGAAGCTGCTCTCTAGAATTGGGCTCGATGTGCTTCATCAGCAGCGTAACTAGCAGCTGACTTGGCATAAGAGTGGGCCCCACCTCGTGATGGACCAGCTTTGTGTTTTTCCTAAATGCAAACTCGTTGACTACTATCACTTCCCTCTTTCGGTTCTCCTCCAATTTCATGCACAGATTGAGCCAACAACACTGCTTGCAACTTGCGAACCACTTCAAGAACAACCACCGATTCGAACTGGTCCAGTTCCTTCTCTGTATCCTTCCCTGTGTTACTGCCTAAGATGACCATTGACCAAGTTGCCGACATATCTTTATTCTCATCGGGGAAAAGATGCTTACTGATTGGTGTCTTCACCCTCACTTCCTCCCTCGTTGATGCCTTGTCATCTTCATCCTCTACAATAATTTCCACATGGTGAAATCTATTCTTGTAACCTAGGGATGGCAACAGGTCCGGGCCAGCCCGGGACCGGCCCGGCCCCCCTCCTTTCTGGTCTGAACCGCGAACCAGCCCCCCTACCCATGGGGCTGGTCCGGTCCTTCAAAATGGCCGGCCCCCCTCCTTTCTGGTCTGAACCGCGAACCAGCCCCCCTACCCATGGGGCTGGTCCGGTCATTCAAAATGGCCAAAAAGCCCGGTCTGGCCCGGCCCGGTTGAGGCCCGGGACCGGCTGAACCGGTCCGCCTGGGCTCGGGCTGGGTCCGGGCCGACCCATGGATTTTTTTTTTCTCCAAAAAATTTAAAAAAATCAACCAATGTTTCAGATTAGAGATATGGAGTATCCTTCCTTAATCCTTACACAAACTTAAAAATATGAAAATAGATATTGTGAAAAAATAATAATTCAAAAACTCGCACAAGTTGATTAAGGAATCACTCATTCCAAATGAGTTTGTTTTCTTTTCTTTCTTGTTCTTTTTTATGTATTTTGTAGTATTCAACCAATGTTTTTTACTTTTTCGCTCTAAAGTCGCAGATTCTGCTATATTATACTAGAAGAAAAACAAAAACAAAAAGACTACTATTCATGCATATATCACTTCTAAATTGGCTGAAATTATCTTCAAAGATCATACGGATATCAAAAATTAACAACCAAATTTCATCAATTAGGAAGATAATCATGTAAGGTATAGACACGCATGCAATCCTAATGAAATGTTTACGAAATGTTTTCTTTTTTCAGTTTTTTTTTCTTTTTCTTTTTTCTGTTCTCTAAAGTCGCAGATAATGCTATATTCTGATTTGATTTAAAAAAATGCAAAAAGACTACTATTCATGCATATGGCACATCTAAATAGGCTGAAATGATCTTCAAGGATCAAACGAATATTAAAAAATTGACAAAACCAAAAGTGAAGCATAATCAAAAATTGACAAATAATAAAAAATGTTTATCTATCCCTACATGAAAACAAAGTGAAGCATAATATTGTTATGAATATGCAAATTTATTTAAGTAGAACCAAGTATTAAATCAATTTAATACTTGGTTCTTTGCAATTGTTATGAAATTACAATTTAAGACTTGATCTATAATATATATTTTTTTTTTAAAAATCCCCCAAAATACCGGCCCGGCCCGCGAACCGGCCCGGCCCCCACCCTTGTGGCCGGGGGCCAGGTCCGGGCCAAGGTTTTAAACCATGAACCCGGCCCGGCCCGGCCCGCGTAGTCTTGAGCCCGACCCGGGTAGGCCCGGGACTAGACTAACCCGGCCCGGCCCAAGTGGCCCGAATGCCATCCCTATTGTAACCCCTATTTTCGTAAATATGCATTTTCCGTATATTTTCCGTATTTAAAATTTTTGTAAATTATTTTTCTACTTTCAAATTATTTTGTTAAAATGTATTTTTGGTCTTCTGTTAAAGTCTATTGTAATCGATTGTGGCTATTTTCCAATGAATTTATATTGTTATTCAAATCCTATTATTTTTGTTACTATTGTTGTTATCACGATTATTTATTATTATTATTATTGTCATTATGATTATTTTTAGTACATTTGTTATTAGTATTATTATTATTGATATTGTTACCTTCGATCATTATTATTATTCTTATTATTTTCGTAAAGCCGAACATTCTCTATTTTATTTATTTGTATTTCATTACTTAATTTATTGTATATGTACACATATTTTACAAACCCATAAACCCTATACCCATTCTTCTATTGGATTTTCTACCCAAATACCCAAACCCTATACTATATAAACCCTAACCCTATCTAACCCTAACCTACCCCTACTGTTAAAACCCTAGCCGCCAACCCTACCCTCTCCTATTCTTCGTCCCTAACCTCCGGCTTCTCCCCTTACTCTCCCGCCTATCTATCTCCCTCATCCCATTCTCCCTCCGACCACCACCTTCGACCCCTCTCCTCATCGCCGTCCTCGCTCAAGCCTCAACACCCATCACCGCCATCTCCATCTCCTTCTCGTCATCTTGCTCATCCCCTACTTCTGAACCCATCCTCCATCAACTGCGAGCCCCTTCGTCTTCCGTCCCGCCGCCCTTCGACTCCAACCACCACTGCTTCACCCCCCAGTCATTGAGTCGCTACCACCTCATCCCCTACACTCAATCGAACCCATTGCTCCCTCGCCTCCTCTGTTCTCCCGCCGAAACAGAGCATCGCTTAGCGTCCCTCGTCGCGGTGTCGCTCCTCAACCGCGAGCGTCACCACCCTTGCCACTGTCGCCCACCGTTAGAGCCCCGTCGTCGTCTTCTTCCTCTGGGTTCTTGTCGAACCCATCGAAGCAGAGCACTCCGTTGCCTCCCCAACATTGCCGTCGTCGTCTTCCTGCGTCGAGCTTCCCTCGACGCTGCCCCCATCGCCATTGTTGCCCTCCGATCAATCCCGCCGCCGTGCTGCCTGTCCACCGTCATCCTCCCGCCGCAGTCGCCCACAGCCCATCACTCTGTTGATCAGAGAAGGAGTGAAGAAGGGGGGGAATTGGTTGATTGAATCTGGGCCCTCCAATCTAATCAAGATCGTGATCATCAATCAGATCGCTCCTGGGCCATCTGATCTCATCAAGATCATGACATCATCTGATCTGATCTGATCTCCATCATCTTGATCAGATCTGATCTGATCTGAGCCGTCTTATTCTCTTCATCTTGATCACCATCTTGTTCATCGAGATCTGTGCCCGATCGTGATCATCGTGATCGTTGCTTGTCGCCGTGTCTCCGTGTCGTCGGGATTCCGATCCCTCGGATTAACGTAACGTCGTCCTAAAGGCAAGTATCTTCTTGTACATTTCGTTTTCTAGTACAAGTTTTCCTTGAAAATACTGCAAGTAGGTTGTAAATGTGACTCCTCTTTGTTTATCATTGATGATCTCATGTTTCTCCTTATCTATTACATGATCTAAGAGTCACAACCCTTTGTTGATACACTTGTTCACAACTAGTATAATTTTGATACATTTCATGCAAAAGTGTCTTGTTTGGTTTCTGTTCCGTCTTGGCTTGTTGTTTCAACCCCGATAATACTAGAATCTGAAATTGCGTCCTGAATATGAAATGTATCCCCAAGTATCTAGTTGCCAATAACATCCAGCATTTTTGAATTCCGAGTTACGGTTTAGGACATATTGCAGTTTTACTGCTGCTGTGTCTGTGATCGCAGATTCATAAAAACTGCTGCACCACTTTGGTTTATAATTATTTTAACTATGCTACCAGTAAGTAAATGACTTGAAATTTTACATGATGATACTGGACACCCTAGAGAACATTCCCTAATTTTCTTAGAATTAATTAATGAAGTTTCAATCTTGTTTCATATGTATAAACTCAATTTTTCAAATTCTGGCTGAACACAAATGCTGTATAGTTTGTTATTTTGACATCAATTGCCACAACTTTTATGTACCTTAATTATATGCGTTAGAACCGGGCAAGAGTCTAGTTTCTAGGCCTTCTGATGGATCCACTTTTTCTATCTTGTAGCAGCGGGAATCGCAGTTTTTGTGCAGCAACATCATGCTATCCAGAATTGCAATTCTCGTAATTCTTGATAATCTTAAATTGTGTTGACCCTCGAATATGCTTTATAATTTTCTTAAACGTGTTCCATGTTCTTGATCATGTTTACTTGACCTGTTTCGTACCCTTTCATGCTTGTTTGATGATAATAATAAATAATAAGCCGGGGTTTAAGGGAAAGACCATAGTAGTGGACAATATAGGTAAGTGTACTCGGAAAGGGCCCCATGTTTTCCACTTGATACATGCTTCATGAACTAGTATATTATTTGATTCATGAACTAGTATATTATTATTCGATTCATGAACTAGTATATTATTTGATTCATGAACTAGTATATTATTATTCGATTCATAAACTAATATATTATTTGATTCATGAACTAGTATATATTTGATTCATGACTTGTCTTGTTATGACTTGACACGCGAACTAGTTATATGATTACTCGTTCATGAGCATGGCTTACTTGATACTTGTTACCTGAGTATACCGCCTTATAAAATCAACCACTAGGCCTAAACGTAACTGATTGTATGTAGCAACCATGTAGTAAAAATATGGATGCATGAAGTGCTACCTAGATAGAATTAAACATTAGACTTAAGATTAACTTGTCACTTGTACACACCCTACTTGATGCTCGTTACTTGAGACTTGTTACTTGAAACTTGTTACTTGAGACTTGTTACTTGACACTTGTACGTGATACTTGTTACTTGATGCTTGATACCATTACATATTCACTAGCCACTTGTTCTACTACTAGTACTTGTTACCCAATCTTATCACATGAGTTGTCTTTCTTGCTAGCTAGTTCTTGAATCCCCCTACTTGTTTGCACCCCTATCATACTATGTTATACATTCTTGATTTCAAATCTTGTTCCATATTTCTTACACTTGTTTTCATACCCTTGCTTGTACTACTTGCGGCCCTAACTTGCACTAAGGGCGTTTGTCTTGTTTTCTCTATTTTTTTTTCCTTTTTATATTTATATATACAGTCTTTAGAGACGAACTGCCTGCTTGAATTGGTGAGCTGACGTTCTAGGCTTCGCTTGGAGAAAAGACTTGCTTTAAATATTTTGTTTTTGAGTTATTTATTTCTTTTACTACTTGAATCTTGTAACGGACTTATAGTCCCGAGTTTTATCTTTTGATCCAGATTTGGGAACTTTTGGGATATTATTTTTTTTTTTCAGTTGTTATTGTTGACTAATAAATTATTCATGCATGCGTGGTTGTGTATATCTTGTTATATTCTTGTTATGATGCTGAGTCAATCCTACAGCTTATGAATGATGAAAATCATTCGCTGGGCTTCGTCATGCGCTTGTGTTCCGTATTTTTAGGAAGCAGGGCGTGATAATTCTCCACCACCATCCTATCCATCTCCGGGATCCTATCGACACTCTGGCAACCTATTTTGACTCTGGCGAAACTCTTTCACTGCCTCGCCCTTAGCTTATCAACCTCCAACATGGTCCCAAATTTACGAACAATGTCTTGAAACCCACCCAACTACCAGCAATGTTGTGGAAGCCCGACCAACCTTACCAGGCTTCCGCTGGCAACCCTTGATGAATTCCCCCTCTTCTCTCATCCATGGCTTAATACTAATCTCAAACCATCCTCCGATGATCTTGATCTCATCCCTTATTACTAACGTAGTAATCCCCTTGGTTGTCGAAAAATCCACAATCCAATAGTCATGTATCTTATGGAGCTCCTAACTCCGGTTATTAAAGGAATTAAAGAGATTCCTCAAACTGGTTATCACCTCCGCCCTTGATAACCACCCTGTAACCGCCCTAATAACCCCCCGACTTTGTTTTCAACCGTTATGTATTAGTTTTCATCGATGTTGTAACCGTAATAATAGCGTGAGTGTAATCCTTCGCCGGTGGCCTTTTCTCTTCCGCCTGCCTCCTGCATACCCTTCCACCTCTAATAGCACAAATTTGAACTTTATGACCTGGGTCTTTACACTCGAAACAAATGAAAATCCCGAACATGTCAAAATTGCAGAGGGTTTGAACATCTCAAAAGAGACTGTCTCAAGTGGTTGAATCAGAAAAGAGTCAATATTGCTAGTGTCGCTAGTGCCGCTGAATCAGGTGATAACTTCGACTGTACATTTGTCTCAAGTTCTATAGATGTGTTTTATGGCTGATTTCTTAATTCAGATAGTTCTTCTCATATTTGCTCTGAGAGGGTGATGCTTTCTACTTACAGGTCTACTGAATATCATTGTGTGAGAACAGTGGTTGGAGAGATTTGTGAAGTAATGAGTGAAGGCCAAGTTGGAGACGTCAGACGGAAAGGGGTGCACACAAGAGAACATCATGCATCCTTTGTTGAAATGAAACCTCATATTCTTAGGAGCTCTGGAAACATGGGGCTGCAGGTACACAACTCAAAGTAGAGTTCTATCAGTTTTGGAAGGTCGTCATAAGGTGATGAAAGGAAAGAGGGGTGTTCAACACAGCCTCTACAAGCTTTGTGGGAACGAGAAATCTTGGCCAAGTGTTTTTAAGCATGGTATTCCTAAAGCATTATATATTATGCCATCACTTGAATCATCAAAACGAGACCGCGACTTTCAAATATCGTCGAAAGCTGGAGAGTGCCTCGGGATAGGTGGAGTTCATGTGGAGGGGGGTGCCTCCGTGTTAACTCCTACTAGGATATGCCCTTGAGGGGGATGGCATAATATTGGACAAATAAAGATGGAGATAGATTCAACTAACAGAGAAAGCCACTGAACCGGGTTCATTTACAAGAGAAGAATGAAAGGGTCTAGAGGCAATTAGTCACACATTGTTGGAAGCATGAGTATGCAATCCAAGGTGGAGATTGTTGGGTTTATGTCTTGCATAGTATGGTTCAATGTGAAGAGAATATGATGAAGCTAGAAAAGGTTCAAATCGTCGTTGGAAGAAGAAGTAGTTGTGTTTGTTGAAAATAAATTGACACTCAACTGTGATATTGCGCAGTTGACCGTCTCGGCTCTCTGGATTGGAATCAACTCATTGCAATCGAATGCACTTGGGGGGCAGTCGACCGACAGCAGCACAGTGGCAGTTTTGGGCATGGGTCTGGGTGATTTGTTTGAGCCCATCTTATTCTCCAGGTTAGATCGTATGGTTTCTATCGTGTAGCTTTCTCTTCAGGGTATATCGAACATTTATTGTATCAAGACTACAACTAGAGTTTCTCTAGTTCTCTATATATGATTATAACGGCCTCCTTTGAGAGGCAAGAATGTATAAAGAGCAAAGGAGAGAAAATTACTTCATTGAGAGTTCTTCATTGTGAACAACAGGTTATCCTCTAATGAGGCTTGAAAGATAGATAGGTTTTTGGTGAGAGTTTTTGTAACTTTGTATCTTCTCTAGTTGAATAATATCTTGGTTCTTCTCCCCCGGATTAGGGTTCGCCCAAACCGGGACAAAAGTGTGTACTTTGTGTGTTTGGTTTGACCTACTATTGCTTGGTGGTTTGTTTGTAGTGATTAGTTGTCGCAAACTCAGCAGTAAATTCCTAACACTGTTTTTGTCCCTTGTCCTCTTTTCTCTTACTCCCCCGTGACCGAATCATTTTCCGTACTGACCCATTTTTTGAAAATATTGACCAAACTGACCAACTTTCGAAAATATTTACCCAACTGATCCAGTTTTGAACACGTCAGCATAAAACTCTATTGGCAATAACGGCATTTGTTATTTAGATGTCTTTGTTTCCAATAGCGGCACGTGTAAAAAAAAATTATTGCTGCTATTGGGAGTAACGGCATCAGTATATCTCGAATTCAATTAGGAGTTCTCTGACTTGAGGGAAAAAATTGTAAGAGAAAAAATCTTATAACTGTGCAACTATTCCCAATAACAGCATAAATTAGCTTGATGTCGCTATTTGCAATAGCGACATCAGTGTAATCTACAATGTACTCCAAATTTTGTGCAGGTGCATCACTTCAAGCTCAATTTCGACCTTGATGCAGACAGTTTCTCTAAAACTCAAAACATAAAAGTTGTAGATCTTTTTCTTGGTGTTCCATAGTATTTTGAATCATCTCAATTGGAGTTCGGATGATAAAATTATTCCCAGATTACGTAGAGATGTCAAAATTGTCCAGAAACAGTTATAGTTTCGACATCACTTCATAATCAGGGCATGACTCTACCATCCAAACTCTGATTGAGATGATTAAAAATGTTCTGGAGCACCAAAAAAAAGATCTACTACTTTTATGTTTTGAGTTTTGAGAGATACTGGCTACATCAAACTCAAAATAGGGCTTGAAGTTTATGCACTTGCACGAAATTTAAAGTACACTATGGATTACACCGATGTCGTTATTGCCAATAGCGACATCAGACTAATTTATATCTGTTAGGATTTGAATGGGTTGTGGATTGTTAGGGTTTTGAGAAGATGAAGAAGAGAAGAGAGGAAGAAGATGTCGGCTGTTAACTGCTCTTAGAGATTGCCAAAATGTTGATCAATTATTTCTTTGATTCTAATCTTCTTACATAGATGAAGATACAAAGCCCAATGGGCCCAAAAGCAATTTGGGTCATAACATAACAATCTCCACCTTGAACCAAATTGCATCTAAAACAAACTAAAACATAAAGCAAATGCATGAAGCAAACATAACCTAAATAAAGGTAAACATAAAGATATACTAGCAACATGCTAGAAACAAAACTAGCTCAAACTAGCTAGAAACAAACCGACATCAAACTTGAACAAAGCCTGAACTTTGCAATTGGAAGAGGCTTTGTGAGCATATCAGCCGGATTCGATTCGGTACCAATCTTCTTCAAGGCAACCTTGCCTTTCGAGATCACATCTCGAACAAAATGGTATCGAATGTCAATGTGCTTCGTCTTCTCATGGTACATGCGGTCCTTGGTCAAATGAATCGCGCTTTGGTTGTCACAAAACACCATAATAGGACCCTCGAGTGAAGACATCTCACCAACAAATGCCTTGAGCCAAATAGCCTCCTTAATAACCTCAGTAATTGCCATATATTCGGCCTCGGTACTTGAGAGTGTAACGGTGGCTTGAAGTGTAGACTTCCAACTAATTGCACAATCTCCAAGGGTAAAGACATAACCCGTCAAAGAACGCCTCTTGTCCAAATCACCCGCAAAATCTGCATCCACAAAACCCGTCAGTTTCTTGCCATTACCAAACTCCAAACGAGCATCAATAGTACCTCTCAAATAGCGGAAGATCCACTTCACCGCTTTCCAATGCCCTTTCCCCGGACATGAGAGATATCTACTTACCACACTAACGGCTTGAGCAATGTCGGGTCGAGTACACACCATCAAGTACATGAGACTCCCGACCGCACTCGAATATGGAACCTTTTCCATATATTTCTTCTCATCATCGGATTTTGGGCTTAAAGCGGCCGAAAGCTTGAAATGCGCCGCAAGAGGTATTGAAACAACTTTCGCTTTCTCCATGCCAAAACGGCGTAGCATTTTCTCGGCAAAACTCTTTTGTGAAAGAAACAACTTTCTCTTGGACCTATCCCTTGTGATCTCCATCCCGAGAATTCTTTTGGCGGCCCCCAAATCTTTCATCTCAAATGCCGAACTTAGTTGCTCATTCAACCTCCTAACTTCTTTCAAGTTTGAGGATGCAATCAACATGTCATCCACATAGAGCAACAAGTAAATGAAATCCTCACCATCCAACTTCTTGAAATAAACACAACTATCATAATTGGAACGATGGAAATTAATACTCACCATGAATGAGTCGAACTTCTTATACCATTGCCGCGGTGATTGCTTAAGGCCATAAAGGGACTTCTTCAAAAGACACACACGGTCCTTCTTTCCCGCAACCTCAAAACCCTCAGGTTGGCTCATGTAAATTTGCTCCTCCAAATTACCATGCAAGAAGGCAGTTTTCACATCCATTTGCTCCAATTCCAAATCCTTCATTGCCACCAAAGAGAGCAAAACTCGAATGGAGGTGTGCTTAACTACAGGAGAGAACACATCATTAAAGTCCACACCTTGGACTTGACTGTACCCTTTAGCCACTAGCCTTGCCTTGTATCGAAAATCCGCAGGATTTGAGCCATCAATCTTCCTCTTAAACACCCACTTGCAACCCACAATCCTCTTACCTCTCGGAGGCTTCACAAGAGACCAAGTCTCATTTTGTTGCAAAGATTGTAACTCTTCATTCATAGTGGCAACCCAATTGGCTGCATCTTTAGAAGAAATGGCTTCCTTATAGGAAAATGGCTCACAATACTCCACATCCTCTGCAATTGCAAAACAATAAGCAAAGTCGGAGTATCCATACCTCGTAGGTGGTCTTGTTTCTCTTCTAGCTCGGTCTCTTACCAATGCATATGGTTGTGCCTCTTCTTGGGCTTCCTCCAAATTGACATCATCATGTGAGATCAAATCATCACCTTCTTGGACCGGCACCTCAAACTCCACCTTCTTCTCAACCTTCTCATTCTCCTTAATAGTCGGCTCGGGTGCAATATCATTTGCCTTCAACATGGCCGACTCATTGAAAATGACATCTCTTGAAATAAGAAACTTGGATGATTTGGGACACCACAACTTATATCCCTTCACATTTGCGGGATACCCAACAAAAATACACTTCTTCGATCTAGGCTCCAACTTTCCTTCATTCACATGTGCATAAGCGGGACAACCAAACACCCTCAAATTCGAATAATCGTCCGTCTTACCCGACCACACTTCTTCGGGTGTCTTCAACTCAATTGAAGTGGTAGGAGATCGATTTACCAAATAGCAAGATGTGTTAATGGCTTCCGCCCAAAACTCCTTACCTAAACCCGCATTTGAAAGCATACTTCTAGACCTTTCAAGTAGTGTCCTATTCATCCTTTCTGCAACATCATTTTGTTGTGGAGTGTTGACCACCGTCTTGTGCCGAACAATCCCTTCGGCCTTACAAAAATTATCAAACTCACGGATGCAAAACTCCAAACCGTTATCAATTCTCAACCTCTTAACTTTCCTTCCCGTTTGGTTCTCCAAAAGTGACTTCTATTCTTTGAAGGTGCGAAACACATCACTTTTCTCTTTCAAGAAATAAACCCAAACCTTCCTTGAGAAATCATCAATGAAAGTAAGCATGTAACGAGAACCATTACCTTTGGAAGGCTCACGAGAAGGTCCCCAAAGATCCGAATGGATGTAGTCAAGTGTTCCCTTGGTCGAATGAATGGCCGTGGAGAAGTTCAACCTCTTATGCTTGCCAAATACACAATGCTCACAAAACTCCAAGTTGTCCGTGCATTGGCCACACAACAAGCCTCTCTTGCTCAAAATGGTCATTCCTCGCTCGCTCATATGCCCCAATCTCATATGCCAAAGCCTAGTAGTCTCCTCATCCGACATAGTACCCGAACGTGCAATGGCGGCCGAGCCCGTGACCGTGGAACCTTGTAAGAAATACAGAGTTCCAATTCTCTTCGCCTTCATGATTGTGAGAGCCCCTTTAGAGACTCTAAGGACTCCACCTTCACTTTGGAACTTACACCCCTTTTCTTCAAGTGACCCCAAAGAAATCAAATTCTTAGACAAATCGGGTATATGCCTCACACCCGTCAACCTTCGGACCTTTCCATCATGGAACTTAATTATCACCGAACCAATTCCGGCAACCTTACACATATTGTTGTTCCCCATGAGAACCTTTCCATTTGTAGGCTCATAAGTCTCAAACCAATCTCTATTCGGAGTCATGTGTTGCGAAGCACCCGTATCCATCACCCAACAATGTATATCATCAACATTAGTATCTATCACACAAAGAGTATCAACCGTGTCACACTCGGCCACATTGGCCTCCTCCGAAGAACCTTTACCATCTGCCTTTTGTTTATTTTTAAGTTTGAAACAATCGGCCTTAAGTGTCCCTTCTTCTTACAATAGTTACACGTCAAATTCTTGTGCCTAGACTTCGAACGGGTCCTTGTATCTTTCGAGTTTCGGTCCCATGACCTACCTCGATCAACAACTAAACCAACACCTTGGCTCCCTTTCTCATTATTGGTCATTTCACTATCAATGTGCAACTTGGCTTGCAAATTGCTCTTAACATCCTCTAGAGAAATTTTATCTCTACTATAAATCAACATGTCTCTAAAAGTCTTGTATGATGCGGGTAAAGAGCATAATAACATAAGGGCTTGGTCCTCATCCTCCACCTTAACATCAATCTTACTTAAGTCATTCAAAATAGATGCAAACTCCGTAATATGATCGGAAATTGATGTACCTTCAACCATGCGAAGGGTATAGAGGCGCAGTTTCAACCGCAGTCGATTGGTGAGGGACTTCTTCATATAGATGTTCTCCAATTTCTCCCACAAAGCCTTAGCGGTCTTTTCCGATAGGACCTCTTGCAATGTCGAATCACTCAAATACAATTGGATAATAGAGAGCGCTTTATCATCCATCTCTCTCCATCTCTTATCCTCCACCGCATCAATCAACTTTTCTCGACCAAAAATGGCATCCTTAACGCCTTGGCTCGACAAAATCGCTGCCATACGCACTTGCCATAATTCAAAACTCGTCTTCCCATCATACTTCTCAATATCATATTTCCCCGACATATCCATACAAATTTCTTGAACCCAATTCAACAAAACACCAAAATTTCCCCCCCCCCAAAGATTAATTACTCAAATCACAAAAAATCAAACCTTCTCCTTCTTGATCCGGGCTTGGGGGTCGATGGTGGCGGAGGGAATCAGCACCAACAGCACCGGAATCATCACCAACAGCACCGGAATCAGCAAGAACAGCACCGGATCTGGCTCGACAGCAGCACCAAACCACCACACAACGGCGACCAAGACGGCTAGGGTGCTCGACGACGGATCTGGAGAGGAAGTAGCTCGACGTCGGATCTGGGTGCGATCCGATTAGGGTTCCAAACCCGGTAGAATACCTGCTGGATTTGGAGGTGAGAAGATCGATGGGATTTGGGGCAGGAGTAAACCTAGCTCTGATACTAGTTTGTTAGGATTTGAATGGGTTGTGGATTGTTAGGGTTTTGAGAAGATGAAGAAGAGAAGAGAGGAAGAAGATGACGGCTGTTAACTGCTCTTAGAGATTGCCAAAATGTTGATCAATTATTTCTTTGATTCTAATCTTCTTACATAGATGAAGATACAAAGCCCAATTGACCCAAAAGCAATTTGGGTCATAACATAACAATATCGTTATTGAGAATAGTGGCATCAATTATAAGTGATTTTCACTTACAATTTTTTTCTCAAATTAGAGAACTCCTAAGTGAATGCGAGATATACTGAACCCGTTACTCCCACTAGCAACAATGAAATTTTTTTTTACAGGTGCCGTTATTAGCGACAATGGCATTTGATGTCGTTGTTGCCAATAACATTTTATGGTGACATGTCCAAAACTGAATCAATTGGGTAAATATATTCGAAAATGGGTCACTTTGGACAATATTTTCAAAAGGTGGATCAGTACGGAAATAATACTGTAGTTTGTATTCTGAGAGGTAGTGGCTTTCTAAGCTTAGCTTATTCATTAAGCTGCAACCTTCTTTTTATTTTGATTGAATCTTTCACTAGCATTTGGCACACGTCACTCTTTAATCAGATTTCATTAACCACCTTCTCGTGGCTCTCACTGCAGACATCATGGTTTCACCATGCTTGTCTCAAAGCGGAAGCGGTGTGGCATCTGGACTCGGTACTGCTGTAATTAAGTACTTCTGTGGCCATTTGAAATCTCAGGCTGGCTATCTAGTATATTACGAGAAGAAAGTTGACAAACTCAGAGAAACTTTCCAGGAATTGCAAAACACTAGAAACGATATTCAGCGGAGAGCAGAGGCAGCTGATAGAAGTGGTGAAATTGTTGATGATGTCGTGACTGCATGGCTGAACAAAGTTAGGGAACTAGAGGTGGTTGTTAGTAGAATTTTTACAAAGCTTACAGAGAACAAGAGATGCTTCAAGGGGTGCTGCCCTAATTGTGCCTGGCGCTACAGGCTTGGCAAGGAAGCTGCAAAAAGGATAATTGATGTTGAGCTTCTCCAACAGAAAGGAAAATTCGATTCTGTATCTCAGCCTTCTCCTCCACCAAGCATTGATTCAATGCCTGTGAGCGATTTCATGGCTTTCAGCTCGACAAAAGATGCTATGAACAAAGTCTTGGATGCCATGAGAGACGATAAGAAGCACTTAATTGGTATATATGGTATGGGAGGCGTTGGTAAGACAACCCTCATGGACGAACTTGGTAGGCAATTCTGCCAAGACAGGGAGTTTAGAAAAGTTGTGAAGGTGGTTGTGTCTCAAAACCCAAGCATAGCGCAGATCCGCCGTGACATTGCTGAAGAGCTTGGCATGAGGCTCTGGGGAGATGGTGAACCCGCAGCTCGAGCACTAGCTACTAGATTGAAGAAGGAAAGCAAAATTGTCATAATGATGGATGACATATGGGCCCGACTAGAGTTGAGGGAGATAGGGATTCCCAATGGAGATGAGCACAAGGGCTGCAAAATATTGTTCACCACTAGAACATTTCATGCATGCCGACTTATGGAAAGCCATGATGAAATCTTGGTCGATGTATTGACAAAAGAGGATTCTTGGATGCTATTCAAAAGTAAAGTAGGAGATGCCATCAATTCCCCTGATCTTGAGCCTGTCGCAAAAAAGGTAGCTGACGAATGTGGAGGGCTGCCTCTAGCAATTGTTGTGGTTGGAAGAGCACTGCGAGGATGTAATAAGAAGAGTGTGTGGGAGGGTGCATTAGGGCAGCTGAAGCGATCTATACCTGATGAGCTTCTAAATGTAGAGGAGCAACTATTCAAGTCACTTGAATTGAGTTACAATTACATTAAGAATTTGGAGACGAAATTGTTGTTCTTGTTTTGTTGCTTATTCCGTGAAGACTACGAAATTAGTGAGGATGAGCTAACGAGGTATGCAGTGGGGGAGGGTTTCTTGAGTAATGTATACACTTTGGATGAAGCACGAAGAAAAGTTCATTTGCTAGTACAAGATCTTATAGCCTGCTGTCTGTTACTAAGTACCGATAAAGAAAAGTATGTGAAGATGCATGATGTCGTTCGTGATGTGGCAGTCTATATTGCATCCAAGGGAGATGACTGTTTCTTTGTTAAGGCTGGGCTTGGAATGAGAGATTGGCCTGAAAGCAAAGCCTTGGAGGTGTGTAAAAGGATCTCATTGATGAACAATGACATTTGGGCACTTCCAGATCAGCCAAATTGCCCAAAATTACTTACACTATTGTTGAATTATAATCCTGCTCTAAGTTCCATGCCGAAGAATTTCTTTCAAGGGATGCTATCACTTACTGTTCTGGATCTGAGCGACACAAATATTGAGTCTTTGCCTTCATCTCTTGCTCAATTAACCAATCTTGGGGCCCTTCGTCTCGATCGCTGCAAAAATATAAGTGATTTCTCATTGATTGGGAAACTAAAGAAGCTTAAAATACTTGGTCTGCAAAAGTTGAATGTTTTGCCAGCAGAGATAGGAATTTTAAATAATTTAAAACTGTTGGATTTGTCACACACTACTTCTGTCATGGTACCACCGAATTTGATGTCCAAATTATCTTGGTTGGAAGAGCTGTTCATGTTAGGTTGTAATCTGAAAGATGCTCACATTGCCCAGATTGGTTCCTTAAGAAGATTAGCCTATTTGCAGGTGTATATAAGTGATGCCAAGTATTTATCTCAAGATGTAGAAACACTCGACGGATGGAATAACTTGAGCAAATTCATCATTTACTCTGAATCGGATTGGTATTCACATGTTACAATCTATGAGAAGAACTTGTATCTTAAAAATGTCAGACAAGCAGCAAACTGGACCAGGATACTGTTAAAGAAAGCTGAGGACTTGATCTTAGATGGCTGTTATTGGGATCCCAATGATGCTGGTCATTTCGTCAATGTGAAGAGCCTTCGTCTTTCCAACTGTAGTCACATAGATACCCTTCTTAATACTACAACACAAGTAACAGTAATTCCTCCAAATGCATTCACTGACATAGAGCGGTTAATCCTTCGAAACTTAGAGAACCTGAAAGGAATCTACCAAGGAGAGCTTCCGCCTCTATCATTCAACAAACTGAGGTCTTTAGATATAGTTCGCTGCAAGAAGTTAGTTTGCATAATGCCATATGATCTGCTGCAAAGAGTCCATTGCACTCTCGAAACCCTCTCTGTAAACTCATGTGATAATTTATGCACTGTATTTGATGGGGCTGTTTTGTTACCACAATTGAAAAAACTGCAACTGACATCCGTTCCAAATCTAACAACAATTTGGAGTGGAGTTCCACCCCCTGGGAGTCTTCAGAAATTAGATGCTCTGCAAATTTTTGGGAGTAACAAACTCGAACATCTGTTCTCGCAGGAGTCTATTCAGGGTCACCAAAATCTGTTTCCCCTAGGGACATTTGTTAACTTGAAGGAGCTCGATGTAGGGGGGTGTTCATGCCTGAAGCATCTCTTTCTGCCGAGCTTAGCTAATGAGCTTCGAGCCTTAGAGAAACTAAAGGTGAAGAAAAATCAGAGAATGGAGTTTATAATTGGAGTTGAAGATGGTGTTCTTTTGGATAAGGATGCATTTCCCCGATTGAAGGAACTTGTGCTCATAGAGCTTTTAATGTTGGAAAGCTTCTACGGTGGGGAGCCAGGAGCTATGTCTTTTGGTTGGCCTATGTTAGAGTATGTCAAGTTGGAGTTATGTTCAAATATGAAACGGTTTCCTCTTGGTGTTGAGAGTGCACCAAAACTGAAGAAGATGCACTTGGGTGATGATGATGATGTTGAATGGTTCAAGGGGTTGGAATGGGAGGACGCAACCATCCCTTTGCGCTTTGAGATTTGGTAAGATAAATTATATATATACTCATTTTTTACTTGAAAAGTAATACATACACATGCATGATGCGTCCATTTTCCTCTCTGTTTTTTGAAAATAGAAGCCTTTTCTTCGTTATATTTGTGGTAGCATTGAAACCGAATAAACTGTGTCCCTAATCCACAACCAAGCCATGCATATTTTGGGGTTAAGATTCCTCAATTAGATCTTGAAGATTTTCCTTCCAATCCCACTCTATATATATGCTCAATTTGTTTGGAACCCTAAGTGGATCCTACAAAATCTAAACCTGTCCTGGTGCTACCCCTATTTGTAATTGGAATACTTTTATGGAGTTTATGCATCTTTGTAACAGTGTATCTTTTTAACAGCAAAGACTGAGCCGGCTGATCAAGAGCGCACATCAAAAGTATATATATATGGTGAGAGCATGCAGTTTGAGGCTACAATGTATGTATAAGAGAGATGTTGCTTGATAGATTAGGAAAACTATCAGCGAAGCCTATGATTTCTTTGGTTCATCAGTTCATTATTTGTGATATCAAATGGGCAAGACAATTATCTGGATCTTGTTGTTTGTTATATGAACTCAAATAAAAAACTCAGTTTTACTCTGTTAAACGAATTGTTTGTCCCTTTCTTCGTCTTAATATAACTGGGTTGGTTTTTCCTTTGCTGACTGATTTGGATATCAGATCACTTTTGTTTCGAGCAATATATGCCATTTGGAATGATGTTTGTAGCTTCATCTACCCAAATAAAATTCATTTGTTCTGCAATGGATAAATCACAGTTAACTATAACCATGAAATTATATTCCTTTTTTATTAATGAACTATTTAGTACATGTGAACTTGTTTTGCTTTCAATTAAAGAAAAGTGCAAAACAAGTTCATGATACTTTAGTTTTTATGTTAGAACCCATCAGCTAATTTTCGTGCCAATATTTATTTGGAATATTTACTTTAAAAACATGACAAGATTGTCAACATTATGGAAAGAGCTTACACCTTTTGAACGTTATAGTTAGTGAAGGTGTGACCATCCTTGAGCTTCTTACCAGCAAAGATCAAATGCTGCTGGTGTGGGGGGAATACCCTTGTCAATGTTTTCCCATAATGTCAATAATCGTGTCCGAGCTCCACCTCAAGAGTAATTGTTTTGCCAATCGAAAACATTACGATTTCGAGAATTTCTGGACATTATTTCCTGATGCTGAAAAGGTTGTGGAGTCGGCCTTGCATTGGTAATGTTTCAGCTCTAAACCAAGCATTTGTTAAGAACTCTGTCATGTGAAATTTGTTGGGGATGTTGTGATAGGGAGAGGAATCTCACCACAACTCTCGTTGGGAAATTTCGTCGAACACTTGTGGTACAGCGAAACTAATTAGAGCAATGAAAATGGCGAAGTATATGAGACAAATCAATCGAACAACCAAACAAATAGATCAATGAATCCAACACAAAACACATGGAGAGTTTATCCTGGTCAACTTTTGCTTTATCCGGAGGGAAATATACGGAGATATAATATTCAACTAGAGAATATTACAAGGAATTACAGATTCACTCAATACAAGAAATTAAACTCACTCACCAAGAACTATCTCTCAAGCCTCACTTGCAATGAAGAATAATATCAATGAAATACTTGACCTCTCATATTGGAGGGCATTACAATAAATAGAAGAATAATATAGAGAACCCTAAGTTAGTCTTGATATCTCAGTCGTCTAATGTATCCTGTAGAAGAAGGCACTGAATAGAAGCCGTACGATCTCACTTGGAGTTAAAGATTGGGCCGAAACGATCCACAAGACCTAGGCCCAAAATAGTACTACAGCCACGGGCGGTCGACTGTACCGAAGTGCGGTCGACCGCAACTCATCCTACCGGAACCCGAGGGGTGTACAGTCAACTGTATATGCCTCTGATATTGTTGTTGATCTAGTTTCCGTCTTTGTCTCTCTTCGACGCTTCAACCTCCGTGCTTCATCGTCTCTTCATCTAATTGAACAATGAGTATGCAAGACATAATCTTAACATTCTCTACCTTGGATTGCAGACGAGTGCTACCAACACAAGGTGATTAATCATCTCTGAACTCTATTAATCTCCACTTGCGAACATACTTGGAACGATAGTTTCTTCAGCTAGTTGAACAAATCTTCTACTCAATCTCACCGATCAATATACCCCCTCAAGGGCACACCTCTGTATGCATTAATACGGAGTTGTCAACCTCTGCACGAACTCCACCTACCCCAAGGCACTCTCCACCTCTCAACGATATTCGAACATCATGGTCTCGCATTGATGATGCTAGTTGCGGCAGACTAGATAAACTTGCGGGGATGTCGGGAAAAGAAACAACACTTGGGCAGATATTCGGATCCCCAAAGCTTGTAGAGATTGTGTTAGCTTAGCCCAACAACTCTCATACCTCTAATCACCTTACGACGACCATGAAAAATAGACAGAACTTCATCTCAAGCAGTGTACCTACAGCCGCATGCTTCAAGAATTCCCAAGGAAATCAGATTCTGTTTCAACAGAGAAATATGCAAGACTTCCCTTAGAGTATAACTGTTCCCACCTGGCTTCTCCAACTCAACTGTTCCCTCACCCACTAATTCACAAATCTCTCCAGTTCTCGTGCCCACAAAACGTCCTGTAGTAGACTTATAAGTAGAAAACAACTTTCTCTATGAGCAAATATGGGTAGAACTCCCTGAGTCGCAATACCAACCAGAATCCACTTCTAAATAATTTGAAACGAGAAGACACAAATCACTTAATTCAGAAGGGTAAACCACATTTGCGGTAGTACTGCTATCCTTGGCGCTCTTTTGCTTCTGCAATTTCCAACAGTTTTTCTTGATATGCTCTGACCTCTTGCAATATTGGCAACGGATCGATTCCTTTTGCAATACACTTTGACTTCCAATTGAAGGATCTTCCACTGCTAGACAACCTGTGTGAATAGATAATGATTTCTGAGTCTCCTCCTAAGATAATGATTTTCCGTCAAGGCTTTGATTGCAACATCCAACGTAATACTCTCCTTGGCAGATTTACCGTGTAGCATGATAGTTATCAAATATTAGTATGAAGCTGGCAGTGAATATATCAAGTTGAAAGCTTTATCTTCTTCACACACATCTTTATTGAACTCTGTGATGTGATCATGAAGATCGGTACCTTCCTTCATTGATAAACGGAATAACTTTCTCTCCAAATGCATCCTATCTAGTAACGATGAACCAGAATAGTCAGCTATAAATTTTTACTACTTATGCCAGTCTGCGCATTCCGTCTTGTTAGATGCCATGCGATTCTGATTGTTACTACTGACGCCATTGATGCCACACGATTATGATTGTTAATACTGATGCCATCGATGCTAGAGGCCCGAAACCATTACGATTCGAGAATTTCTGGACATTAATTCCTGATGCTGAAAAGGTTGTGGAGTCTGCCTTGCATTGGTAATGTTTCCAATTCAGCTCTAAACCAAGCCTTTGTTAAGAACTCTGTCATGTGAAATTTGTTGGGGGTATTGTGATAGGGAGAGGAATCTCACTATAACTCTCGTTAAGGAATTTCGCCCAACACCTGTGGCACAGCGAAACTAATTAGAGCAATGAAAATGACGAAGTATATGAGACGAATCAATCGAACAACCAAACAAGTAGATCAATGAATCCAACACAAAACACATGGGGAGTTTATCCTGGTCAACTTTCACTTTATCCGGAGGGAAATATACCGAGATATAATATTCAACTAGAGAATATTACAAGGAATTACAGATTCACTCAATACAAGAAATTAAACTCACTCACCAAGAACTATCTCTCAAGCCTCACTTGCAATGGAGAATAATATCAATGAAGTACTTGACCTCTCATATTGGGGACCATTACAATAAATAGAAGAATAATAGAGAGAACCCTAGGTTAGTCGTGATATCTCAGTCGCCTGATGTATCCTGTAGAAGAAGACACTGAATAAAAGCCGTACAATCTGACTTGGAGTTAAAGATTGGGTGAAAACAACCCACAAGACCTAGGCCTAAAACAGTACTACAGCCACGGGCGGTCGACTGAACCGAAATGCGGTCGACCGCAACTCATCCTACCTGAACACCAGGGGTGTATAGTCAACTGTATATGCCTATGATGTTGTTGTTGATCTAGTTTCCGTCTTTGTCTCTTTTTGTCGCTTCAACCTCCATGCTTCGTCGTCTCTTCATCTAACTGAACAATGAGTATGCAAGACATAATCTTAATATTCTCTACCTTGGATTGCAGACGAGTGCTATCAACACGATGTGATTAATCATCTCTGAACTCTACTAATCTCCACTTGCGAACATACTTGGAACGATAGTTTCTTTAGCTAGTTGAAAAAATATTCTACTCAATCTCACCGATCAATATACCCCCTCAAGGGCACACCTTCATATGCAGTAATACGGAGTTGTCAACCTCTGCACAAACTCCACCTATCCCAAGGCACTCTCCACCTCTCAACAATATTCGAACATCATGGTCTCGCGTTGATGATGCTAGTTGTGACAGACTAGATAAACTTGCAGGGATATCGGGAAAAGAAACAACACTTGTGCAGGTATTTCAGATCCCCAAAGCTTGTAGAGATTGTGTTAGCTTAGCCCAACAACTCTCATACCTCTAATTACCTTACGACGACCATGAAAAATAGACAGAACTTCATCTCAAGCAGTGTACCTACAGCTGCATGCTTCAAGAGATCCCAAGGAAATCAGATTCTTTTTCAGCAGAGGAATATGCAAGACTTCCCTTAGAGTATAACTGATCCCACCTGGCATCTCCAACTCAATTGTCCCCTCACCCACTAATTCACAAATCTCCCCAGTTCCCGTTCTCACACAATGCCCTGTAGTAAACTTATAAGTAGAAAACAACTTTCTCTAGGAGCAAATATGGTAGAACTCCCTGAGTCGCAAAACCAACCAGAATCAACTTCTAAATAATTTGAAACAAGAAGACACAAATCACCTGATTCAGAAGGGTAAACAACATTTGCGGTAGTACTGCTATCCTTGGCGCTCTTCTGCTTCTGCAATTTCCAACAGTCTTTCTTGATATGCCCTGACCTCTTGCAATATTGGCAACGGATCGATTCATTTTGCAACACACTTTGACTTCCAATTGAAGGATCTTCCACTACTAGAAAACCTCTGCGAATAGATAATGATTTCTGAGTCTCCTTCCTAAGTTGACTTTTCTTCAAGGCTTTGATTACACCATCCAACGTAATACTCTCCTTGGCAGATTTACCATGTAGCATGATAGTTATCAAATACTAGTATGAATCTGGCAGTGAATATATCAAGTTGAAAGCTTTATCTTCTTCACTCACATCTTTATTGAACTCTATGATGTGATCTTGAAGATCGGTACCTTCCTTCATTGATAAACGGAATAACTTTCTCTCCAAATGCATCCTATCTAGTAACGATGAACCAGAATAGTCAGCTAGAATTTTTCCCACAAACTCGCCGCACAAGTTTCTTCAAGAAATTTATTGTCACACCCCACTTCCCAAAATATGGGAATACGAGCACGTAACGAAGGCCCAGCGAATGATAAAAACATCATCCATAATTGTAACAGATTAACTCAATAATATACAAGAGATCACAACCACACAAGAAAGAATAACCACATAAACAATGAATAAACTCCAAAATAATCATGAAATAAATTTCCCAAATAATATCCAATATCTGGAAGAAAAGTAAACTTCGGGTCATATAAGCCCGGAATACAAAGTACGATAAGCAACAAAATAAACAAATAACATACAATAACTATAGCAGTCTAATGGTTCAGCTCCATTCTTCAGAAAGTTTGCTCACTAAGTCCTTGAGTCAAATTTCCTCCGGTACCTGTAAACTCATTAACTAGAGGTGGGGAAAAAATTGTCTGTTAGAGTAAGTTAAGGACAGCAAGTAGTGGAAGCAAGAAAACAAGAAAAACATGGTATATCAAGAACAAAATGAAATAACAATAACAAGGTTGATACTGACAACAAGGGTCTAGATTTAACGATGCAATAAACAATGACTGTTATCAATGATTCAAGGTCAATAACAATAATCATGATCAAGAATGTAAGTGTCGATTCTAGGTTTATTAGTCTTTTAATTATCATATCTAATTCACGTAATACTGTGTCCCATACCCCAGGTTCGGTGCATACAAACAGTGATCATTTAGACTATAGTGGCGAACTCAACAGATCATGTACTCGGCACGATAACAATAACGAGAATCCACAATCCACGATCCATATCGAGAATTTATCCACAATCCATGACAACAAACAATCGAGAACAAGGGACCCTTCCGAGACAGTCTCTGATTGTTCACTACCAAGTCGACCCTTATTACCCCGGCATGTTAATATTTTATTACACACATGTGGACATGAAATGGGTAGAGAAGTTTTGAAGTGATGTCAAAGAGATTTCAAGGCTATGCAATGCATGGTATAACTAATTCTATTAACTAGATGCAAAATCAAACATGCATATACGAAAACACTCATTCTGGACAACAAGATGTTGTTATACAAAAACCAACTTACCCGTTGCTAAAGGAAATCAAATCAGATTCTGTCAGGGGTTCCAGAAACTAGACTCCCTGCCGGTTCTCACGCATATTCACACGACATATAATAACTACAGAAACTAGGCAAATAATCTCATTCTTTACTGATTACATGTTCAGGTAGCATGTTAGGGTCAAAATCCTTGTGTAAAAATATAGATTGTAAAATCATTTTAAAATCTTATAAAAATTATATTTTAATTCTTAACAATGTTCAGTAACAACACAATTAATCTCAGATTTTATCTCTTAAAATTTATCTACTGTTTCAGTTAATTAAGCATGGTAATGTATTTTCAAACTGCATTCTGGAATTCAAACATCACTATACGAAAATATGGATATCTTGCAATCTGTAGGTCGGATTGCAAATCCGTCAGAAAATATGGATTCCAGACACACAAGGTTATAACTCTTATTCAATGAGTACTAATTGATATCATCTATAGCCAAGTCAAAACCTAGGTTCTTTACTGAACTACTGTTCTAACAGCACCTAGAGTCATGTTTTCATATTTATAAAAAGGTTTGGAAAATTATCAAATAATCTTATAAAAATAATAAGGTGACTCCTAGTCCTGTCTAGAAACAACATATAAATTTCAAGTTCAACTTCTACAGTTAACATTTTATTTTAATAGAAAATTATTTCGGTTATGCATATGACAATGTATAACAAGGTTTGGGTTTGAATCAAAGGAATGGCACGAAAAGATGACTACTACTTGGTTTCGCCGATGAATCCGTAATAGTCTCTTTGAAAGGTATCAAACAAATAAAATATGATAAACGAAAGAGGAACTACTTGCGGAGATCAAAGAAAATTCTTGAATAAGAAAAATAAACTGGTTCAAGAGGAAACTTGTCTTTAGACAATTATCCCGAATATTAATGAAGATGATACAAAATATCCATCGGCAGCAACACGTGCAAACTACGTACACAACAATCATGTGAAAACTACACGAGAGACAGCAATAGTAAGAACAGCAAAGGCGACGGCGTCGGCAGCTGCGGGGGTGGTGGTCGCTGTGCTGCGGTGGAGGCAGGCAGCGACGGGAGGCAACGACGGCAGCAGCAAGGGGGCGCGGGGCATCGGTGCACATGGTCGCGAGGAGGACTGCGGTGGTAGATGGGTGCAGATTGAGGACGGGGGAGAGGTGGCAAGGCGGCAATGACAGTCGACGAGTGGGATGGTGGTCGACGGTATCAGTGACAGTGGTGATCGACGGTGGAGGGTGCAGGCGACTCAATGGGGAAGAAGAATATGAGAGGGTTGGGTTGGGGTGTCAAGGTGGATGGTGCAGGCGGCGGGGATGGCGATGCGGGTGGTGCTGCGGTGGTCGGAGCGACGGGGACAGGTGTGCGGGTGGTTGGGTTTCGAAGGCAAACGGGAAGAAGAGAAAGTCGGGGGGAGGGGATGACGGCTGAAGAGCTTAGAGTAGCGTAATTTGGGTTTAATTATAATTAGTATATATAAGGTATTTAGGATGTTGGGTTAATGGGTTATAGGGTTAGGATCTAATAAGAAGGCTATTGGGTTTAAAAATAAATAAATAAAAATGAGATATTGGGTTAACGGGTTTGGGTTTAGGATTATAGGGTTTATAAAATTGGGTTAAAACCAATAAAGATCAACTTAGGGGAAGTTTTGGGTTTTACAAAAATAATCAACAATAAATGTTAGTTAAATAATGGATTACTTTTAAAATATAATTTCTGGGTTCTAAAAATAATTGAGTGAGCCCATGGATGCAATTGAGTTTAAGAAAACAATGTTTATTTGAGTTTCAAAATAATGATCAGATAATATATATATATTAAATGGATTAAAAATAGAGTTTCTGATCTCACACTTTATAAATAGTCAAATAATAAAAGATGGATTAAAATCTATGGGCTCTCAGAAATTAATGAACAATCAAAGAAAGAATAATAATAATAATAATAATAATAATAATAATAATAATAAGATCATATAACAAAATAGGATTTGCATTACAATATAGAAATTATTTGAAAATAACTATAAATACAATTAATAAATAGAAATGGATTTTAACAGGAGATCCAAAATAAATTTAAGACGAAATGAATTCAAGATAACTTTTATAAAGAATCGAAACACAGAAAATACACAGAAAAATATGTATAGGTGAAAACGGGGGTTACATTTGCACTTGACCTCGTCCATTAATGATAGTCAGATTAGACTTACGACTCTTTCACAAACATCATCACAAACATCCTCCTTCACACCGGATGACTTTTCCTTCTTCTTGACGGCTAACTGTAGACGTTCTTGAACTAGGACATCATACATGCCTACCTTCCAAAAATTGAAGTTGATCTTTTCATCGAACTACTTGATCTTCAAAAGACTGTGACCTGTCATCTTCACCAAGGGACTCGGCAGCTTGAAACTCTAATACCACTTTGTTAGGGTGTTGTGATAAGGAGAGGAATCTCACCACAATTCTCATTGGAGAATTTTGTCAAACACCTGTGGCGCAGGGAAACTAATTAGAGCAATGAGAAAGGTGAGGTAGATTAAACGAATCAATCGAACAACTAAATAAGTAGATTCACCGATCCAACACAAAACACACGAGGAATTTATCTCGATTAGCTTTTGCTTAATCCGGAGGAAAATATAGGGAGATATAATATTCAACTAGAGAATATTATAAGGAATTATAGATTCACTTAATACAAGGAATTAAACTCACTCGCCAAGAATTATCTCTCAAGCCTCACTTGCAATTGAGAATAATATCAATGAAGTACTTAATCTCTCATATTGGATGCCATTACAATAAATGAAAGAAGAATAGAGTGAACTCTAGGTTAATCTTGATATCTCAGTCGTCTAATATATCATGTTGAAGAAGGCATTGAATAGGAGCCGTATGATCTGACTTAGAGTTGAAGATTGGGTCGAAACGATCCCCGAGACCTAGGCCCAAAACAAACACTACAGCTGCGGGCGTTCGACTGCACCCAAGTGCGGTTGACCAAAACTCATCCTGCCTGAACCCGATGAGTGTACAGTCGACTGTACATGCCTCTGTTGCTTATTCTGCTCTTGTTTCCGTCTTCATCTCTCTTCAATGCTTCGAACTGTCTGTGCTTCGTCGTCGCTTCTTCTAATTGAACAATGAGTATGCAAGACATCAAAGAGTGGATTCACAATGTAGTTGGAAATATTTTCAGCCCTTGAAAAGCTACTTCTAAAAGAAATTGATGTTCTTCAAAGCAAGGATGGTCAAGGGATCTGAACTATACAAGAACCAGATTGTTAGGGAATTAAGCGCAGCGGAGAGGGGTTGTAGAGAAGTGACAACCGATCACAACGAACCAACCAAGCAAGTAGACCAAACCAAACATACAAAATATATAATTTGTCCCGGTTCGGCTTCGCCTAAGAATGTTCCATCTGATCAAATTGTGTTGTAACAAAAACTCCTTCAAACAATTCTCAATTTGTGTTCTTAAGTACTTCTGATGATGGTGCAGATCACACCTGACTCAGTGAATTTTAAATTTGGATGATCAACATCAATTTTTATCGAGAGTATATGCATTTTGATACGTTTGAAAGTTATGCCTTCAATGGCCCTCATTCTTTCTACATTATCTACATTCTAGATATAACACATTTGTGTACAACTTGTCCACCATCTTTAAAACATAGAAAGTAAATGTCCATTAAATATCTCTAATCTCTAATATTATAATGGGAGAAGTCCTTAGTGTCATTTGTCAATCTATCAACATGTGTAAAGCACGTACATAACTAATATGAAGGAGTTTTCAGGTTCGAGTCGTCACTACGTCAAAGTTTATTTTATTTTATTTTATTTTATTTTAAATTATTGAGACGTGCATTGTCCGTGCATAACTAATATAAAAGAGGTCTGAGGTTCGAAGCCAAACTACGTCAAAACTTTTACTTTAAAAATATATATTTATTAAGACGTGCGTCGCACGTGTAAATTACTAGTTGTTTTTTTAATTGGAAGGAGGATTACTTCAACTCATTACAAATGTTTTTTTCTAAATATCCTGAAACTTGGAAAGTATATTGCACCATAAAAATGCAACCTAAAACTATATATATATATATATATATATATATATATATATATAAAGGATAAATGGCGAAAAACACCAATGATCTATGAGGTAAAAGCCTTTAATCTCCTAAACTATCGGTCAAAGCAATAAAAATCCCAAACTACGAATTGCAGTAAAAAACCGTACGGAAACCCTAAAAACATATGTGAAATATCCAAATTGCCCCTTATAACAGAATATTTTAAAACAGAACAAAAAAACCAAAAGTTTTTTCACTCTCTCCCCCAAAATCGACAGCCTGATCTCCACACCTCTCTCTCTCCCGCCATCGTCAGCCTCGACACCCCCGACCACCACCACCATCATCATCACCACTACTACTGACCTCCACCACCATCATCACCACCATCATCACCACCACCGACCTCCACCACCATCGTCCTCACCACCATCAACCCCCGACCTCTACCACCATCATCAACTTCAACTTCATCAAAAACAAAAATGAAAATGAAAATCAACATCAAAATCCAAATTCAAATCCAAATCCAAACCAAAACCGTATGGGTTTTATGGGTTTAATAAGATGGTTCGATGGATTTAATAAGAAGATGATGATGGTTTGATAGATTTTGATTTTGATTTTGATTTGGATTTGGATTTTGAGAGAGACAGAGAGAGAATATAAACAGTGTTTTTTTTTTTTTGATTTGATTTGGAATTTGATTTTGATTTTGATTTTGATTTTGGTTTTGATGTGGATTTTGATGAATTTTGATTTTGATTTTGATTTGTGTGAACTTTTTTGGATTTTTGGGGTTTTTAATGGCTTTTTTTGGTTTATTTTAGGAGAAAGAGAAACAGTGAAAAATAAGGGCAATTTGGACGTTTCACATCGTTTTCGTACGAGTTTTGATTGCAATTCATAGTTGGGGGATTTATCCCTTTGACCGATAGTTTAGGGGGTTAAAGGCTTTTGCCTCATAGATCATGGGTGTTTTTCGCCATTTACCCATATATAAATGCAAACTATTCACCACCATCTCCCAAAACATATTTGGAAAGTGTATCAAGAGTAATGTAACATATTCATCCCCCCTCACCTAAACTTGAAAATATCAAATATTTTGATTTACAATACTGGTCAAACGTTATACATGTGATAGTTTTGCAAGTTTGTGTTCATGTACCAATTCCTAAAGTGTTCATTGAATCAAAATCTATATGTTCTGAAAGATTTAGTTGTATGGTATTTTTTTTTATTGTAATGGATAGGACTCGAGAAGAGTCCCTACAAATAGAATAATATGTATAGAAAAGTCCACAGTACAAGTAAATATATACATCTGTAACGGTGAATGCAACACATGCGCAGCCTCACCGAAGCAACAACAACAAAAAGGTAATAACAAAAAATGATAGAAAGAAGAATTGAAACAAGCAAATACATCCAGTAAATGAGAAAGAAAGAAATACAAGACTCTGAGAACAAACAGAAAAGAAGCTCAACATCAGCAAAAAGCGGCCCAAATCAGCTAGCAACTAGTCAAGCAAGACTTCTAGTAAATAAGAGGCAAAAGAATGTGAAAATATAACCAAGACATCAACACAGACGATACACACAACCAGAACCACCGAGGGTGTACAAACCGCAGACAAAGCCCACCGCAACACAGCGATGAATAAAATGAACAAAAGATGGAAACAAATAAGAATACCAGCCAGTCAAAGGAAGCTGAAAAATATAAGAGTTAACAGTCCACTTGAGAAGAAAGAAAATAAACACCACAGTTGAGATAAGGGCCACCGACCACCCTCAGACAGGTCAGACAACCTGCAAAACAATCAGCATCCAAAAAAAACACACACACCCAAAATAAACTGCAACCATAATACAACAACAAACACACCCCAAAAACAACTTGTAGCCACAATGCAGACTGCAGCAGGAACCTCCAAAAAAACCACCAGTAAACAAATAGTCAAAAAAATCTAACTAGAAGACAAAAGGAAGGCTACCCAAATCAGGAGGGCGAAGATCAACAGCGAGCTACACCCGGGCCACATGTCACCACTACATAGAGAAAAAAGTCGTCAAAGACAAAGCACCAAAAAAACCCTAAGGAATGAGATTCAAACTCATGTGCCATGGCGACGCAAGAACCACATCTAGAAGATGAATTTTGAGAGACTCCTTGTTTTTAGGGGGAAATGAGTTAGGCCAAAAATGAACAAAATGAATAAAATCTTCAATAATAAGATCAATAGAGTAGGCTATCTTAGTGCAAATCCTAGAGTTTCGCTCATTCCAAATAACCCAAATCAAGGACATCATCGCAAGATCCCAAGAAACTTGAAAGGATTTAGGGACTGTAGACTTTCTCCACAAACTTCATCCCGAAGACATGGAGCCCGGGGGCCCCCGGATATTCCACGCTTTTTTGCATAAAAACTAGATCGAACGAATGAAAGAACAATGAATAAAAAGATGATAGTTTGTTATAGGAAGAAGATTACATAAAACACATATCTGCCTTAAAGCCAGACTTTTTTTGTTTAGGATTTCAATCGTGAGTAGCTTTTTGTGAATTTCCAACCACACGATAATCCTTACTTTAAGAGGAGCAATATTTTGCCAGATGCTTTGATGGAACGGAGAGATAACACCACCATTATTAAGAAAATTGTAAAAGGACTTAACTGTAAAAGTCTCAGTGGTAGACCCTCACCATCTAATGTCATCACAAGGTTGCCATTGATACATGTCGAGCAACATAAGCGTGATATAATCAGAATGAAGTTGATGAGAGAGGGACCTACGACAGGGGATATTCCAGTTTCGTTGATTATTGTTGAACGAGAGATACAAGGCAACATAAGTGTGATGATTAGAGGCTAAGTGGAAGAGAGATGGAAATAAAAAATCTAATTTTGTTGGCTATCCACAGGTCTAACCAAAATCTGACGGTGGAGTCCTTACTGCAAATTTTTTGTAAACCGCACCAGAAAGGTTCCACCGTTTTCCAAATTCCTTTCCAGAGGAGGGAGCATGAATCGGCAGCTTGGGATGAAAATCCTAAACTTTCTTTCGTTTGTGATATTTGAACTTAACCAGATGAATCCAAGCAAGATCATCACGCTTCAGGACTTTCCACAACCATTTGCCGAGAAGAGCCAGGTTTTGATTTCTCAGGTTCAGGATGCCAAGCCCTCCTTGAGCCTTGGATTTACACACCCTGTTCCAGTTACAGAGGTGCTTACCCACTGAGCAAATGGCCAAGCCAGACCAAAAGAACTTGCATCTGATATTATCAATACAGAGGATAACCCAAGAAGGAACGTATAGATAAGACATCATATAAAGAGGGATGGAAGATAATTAATCAGAGTGAGTCTACCTCCACGAGACATCTGGCGCTCCGACCAAGCATTGAGTCTAGACTCAATCTTGTCAATCATGGGAGTACAGTCCTCTTTGCGGAGTTTGCCCCATCTGAGGGGGATGCCAAGATAGATAACCGGGAACGAACCAGACGAGCAGTTAAAAAAGTTAGCAATCTTTGTTTGCCTATTAGTGGAACCTCCAAGCCAAATGACAAAGTTTTTATGAAAGTTAATAGATAAATTCGAGACCCTTCAAAAAGATAGAGAAGAAGCTTAAGATTCTGAAGGGAAGGGTCGTTCGATTTGGCAATAAGAATGGTATCATCAGCATACTGAAGGTTTAGCATTCCCTTAAAGTCTTGAAAGCCACCTAAGCCTTGAATAATATTATTGTTACCGGCAAAAAGAAACATTCGGCTGAAAACATCAGCGAAAAAAACAAATAAGAAGGAAGAAATGCGGTCACCTTGGCACAGGCCCCGTTTACCTTGGAACTTATTACCTTATACACTATTAATAATAACAGAGGATTACCAGCGAACATGCTAGATTTAATCCAAGAAATCCATTTTGGACGAAAACCCTTATGGATGAAAATATCGAAAAGAAAAGCCCACTCAACCTTATCGTAGGCTTTTTCAAAATCAATCTTTAAAATGATGCCTTCATATTTGGAACAGTGGCAACCAGAGATGATCTCTTGAGCAGAGGCAATGCTATTTAAGATGAAACGATCTTTCACAAAACCAGGCTGAGCTTGGTCATTCTAAAGGGAGATGACTTAACTCAAACAAATATTGAGAACCTTCATGATGATCTTGAAGGGCACATTAAGAAGACTAATAGGCCTGAACGCCGAAACCGTGTGAGCACCAATGATTTTAGAAATGAGGACGATGTGTGCATAATTGATACGGTCAAAAGAAAAAATACCACTAAAAAAATGAGAGAACATGTGAAGTAAGTCGTCCTTCAGAAGGTCCTAAAACTTTTGAAAGAAAAAAGGAAAGAAAGGAAGCCATCAGGACCCGGAGTAGAATCACTGCTCATAGAAAAAATGACATGTTTGAACTCATCAAGGGAGAAAGGGTTCTCTAAAGAGAAGCAAAATATTCTGAACCATAAAGGCTATCCCAGTTAGGACGGAAAGGTCGGACAGCAGAGGAACCCATAAGATTCTTATAGAACTTAAGAAAGTAGAGTGGAATTGGTCAATGGAATGAAGTTCCACCTCGTTATCAATGATGGAGGTGATGCGATTAATCCTTTGCCTCTGGTAGGCAAATTGATGAAAAAAAGAAGTATTACAATCATCATCTTTAAGCCACTAAATCTTGGCTAGGAGGCATACTCAGATTTGCACTTAGCTCTAGAATTCCTATCAGCCGAAGAGATGGGACCCAACTCTTGCTGATCATGATACATCATTCATACGGGGACTCCTCTTGTTCGTATTGTTACATACAATCATGATGCTTCATTCATATTTGAGAATGTGCATAGGTCGACATATGCACATATATATTGTGAACCAGAGGACTTGGCGAATTCAAGAAAATCGAGAGCATTGGAAGGTAATTGACCACAACTTGAAGAGCTCTTTCAAATATTAAACTTGGAGGTCCATCTTCGGTGCCAAAGGTTTCTCGCATAATACTCCACAACAGACTTCATCTTTAAGATGGAAACGAAGAGCTAATCAGATGGCATGAAGATGGAATGCAGAGCTACTCCCGAAGTGAGAAAATGTCAAATGTTTTGTTGATTAAATACTTCTTTGTGAAAATGGAGCTGAAAGTGCAAGAACTCTTAATCACTGATCATATCAAGAAGTTGGAACAATTTTAACGATAAGGTTTTTTCCATAACGACACTCAAAAAAAATAATATTTCCATAGTAGCACATGAAGTTTTCATATTTTCAAAAGCAATTGTAAAAAACTTTTTTAAAAAAAGTATGAAAACTTCAAATGTTACTATGAAAGTATTACATCTTTTAAGTGTCATTATAGAAGAAAGAAAGAACAAAAAAAACTTAACAGCCAACAAACCGATAATCAATATATCACACTATGAAGAGGTCACACCGACCCCATCATGGGCTCTATACCCTCTAATATTGTAAAGAACCCCATTATAAGCCCAATCACAAAATTCGGCCCAACAAAATTGTTTGTATAACAATTTAGCTTCGTGTAGTGCTTTTCAAGCACGTGCACACCGACCTACCGACCTGAATCAGGCAGGATTTTGTCGACCCAACCATTTTGAATTACAAATATTAGGGATCAAGTATTTTTCTTTGTGCTGATCTTTGTATACGTAAATCAGTAGTCATTCGATTATGATTTTATGATGCATGCGTCTAACAGTCACATTTGGAGAGGCTTGTTCTCATGATAAATATCCATCAAAACTCTAGAAGAAAGAAACCAACTACTAGTTATCAGTTCTGTACATTTTTGTCGAGCTGCCATGTTTTCAATACTGCATAGAACGATGGCACCCTCCTCTCTGAAAGTGTTAGCATATGATTCAAATCGTATATAGTAATCATCAGTTAAACCAGTGTTAAGTTATATGAGGAACAACCAGAAGAAAGTACACAATAATACTATGAAATTGTAATTGTTGGCTTAAAATGGAATGAAGGAGCTACAAATTCCACTAGGATTTTTTCTACATGGTACAACAGTCTTGGTTAACAAACCCAAATAAAACTGATTCGATAAGTCACAGTTGCCTGTTCTCAAAATATCATATCACAGTAAGGAGCATATTCGATACAACAAAGACAACTCAGGAAACTTTTTTTCTTTTTTTTGATAGTATGAAAATAAATAAGCTAAATGAAATCTACAATCACTCACGCTCGACCCCAGGAAACTTAATTATTATGTACCTCCAGGTTCTACTTGTATAATAATGGGCCAGATCTTGATACTGCAAACCTTGGCAGTGGGCTTGGTCCTTGTCCACCAGAACTTGATACCTCGGCAAACTTAACTTTCCGACCTGAACCGTACTCCAAAGGCCCTGAACGCCTTCGTTGATGCTTATCACTATTCGCCTCCTGGTGCTGAGTAGAGCTGTTGAAATAACCGGAAGACTCTTGTGAATTAGAATGAGGCGTAGAATCCCCACCCCCACCTCGATGATGTCTCACAGCTGGAGATGTATGGTTGAGAGAGATGAGTGGCGACTGTCTTGGAGATGGTGCTAGAAGTTCTGGAAGGAGAGCCGACGATGAACTCTCGTAGTGTTGTTGATAAATCGATTGAAAGATGGCATATGGTATGTGGATTTCTAGTGTGCTTCGAGGTAGGTAGGGGGAGATATGGCAGAGCTGGTCCAGAAACATCAGCTTCGGTAGGATATGCAACCTGCAACAGATTGACGGATTCTATCACATGAGTGACTAATAGAATATGCCAAGTTTCATTACGTTAAAAATGTCAAATTTCCAACTGAGTCACTAATGACTTGATCTCCACATCTAAAATTATGATTCAAACCACTGATTGTGTCTCCTTTGCTATAAAACATATGATCAATGGAAAGGTTTAATCATGTTATGATCATGCATCAAGTGGTTTTAAAATGAATATGATTTTTCAACAATTGAACAAACGGTACAACTTGATGCATGGGCAGAACATAATGAAACCTCATGTTTTTTTCGTTATCCTATGTTTTAGGACATAGATGTTGTTGGGTTTATGTCTTGCATGCTAGGTTAGATGTGGAGAATTGGGACAAGCGAGAAGAGGTTTGAAGCGAAGAATGGAGGCAGAGAAGATTGTTGTTTCCCGGGGGTACAAAGGAGTATTCTGTTTGGACTCGACTTCAAGTGCAGCCGGCTGGTCCTTTGAGTAGTCAACCGCAAGTAGTCGGTAGCAGTTAATGGGCCGATTCCTTGGGGAATTTGATTCAACCCAATTTGTGCTCCAAGTAATATCATACGGCTCCTATCGTATGATTTTCTCTTCGAAGTATATATATTCTCCGACAGTGAAAGATGAAGACCACAACCTAAGATTTTTCTAGATCTCTATAAAACGTTGTAATTACCTCCATAAGAGGTAGGAGTTTATATGAGAGTTTTCCATTGTAAACAGTAGAGTATCTACTAGTGAGACTTGAAAGATAGATAGGTTCTTGGTGAGAGCATTGTAACTCATGCATCCTCTCTAGTTGAAAAATATCACGGTTATTTCTCCCCCGAATTAGGTTCGCCGAACCAAGACACAATTATGTGCTTTTGAGTTCAGTGTGGTCTAACATTGCTTGGGTGTTCGTAGTGATCGGATGTCGCCTGTAGCTTTAACCCTCCGTTGCGCCAAAATTTTCTAACCCTTCGTTGCACCAAAAATTTCTAACAACTGGTATCAGAACAACAGTTGTTCTTAACAACTGAAATCAGAGCAAAGATTGCTCGAGTTCCTTGGTGAAGATGCAAATCATTGTTTTCCGAAAATCAGGCAGTTCAATGGTAAGATTAACTTTAATCTCTGAAATGTGGACATGTACGACGAATTGGTTCAAATAGCTTGCATCTTGCTCTTTAAGGAGATAAAGAAAAATCGGATGTGGCGATAAAGCCAACCAGCATCGCAAAGGAGAAGTATGATGAGATTTGTTTAAAAGCTTTGAGTTTGATCCGGCTGTCATTAGCGGACGAAGTCAGATGCAACTTCCTTTAGGAGACAAGCGCAGCGAGTCTATGGGCAAGACTCATAATTAACTATTTGGGAGTCGTTAATGGACCAGGTGAACTAGAAGAAAACTGATTCGTTTCTTAAAGAATGAAGGTACCACTCTTCATAATCATATGGTGGAATTCAATAAGGAGTTATTCGAGTTGAATGTTGATAAATGCAGATGATCTCAGTAAAGAGGATAAAGCTTTCAACTTGATATATTCACTACCAGGTTCATACAAGCATTTGATAACCACCATGTTACACGGAAAATATGACAAGAGAAACCGGTGTGATCAAAGACTTGAAGGAGGATGAACTTAGAAAGGAAACTCGGAAATCAGGGTCTACTTCTTAGAGTTACATGGCAATAGAGGGAACTTCAATTGGAAGGGGTAGTACGCGTAAGGATGTGATCTGTTGCCACCACTGCAGAGGGATTGGCTATTATAAGATGGATTGTCATAGATTTTGAATCAGAAGTGTGCCAACATAGTCAGTGTCTCTAAATCAGGTGATAACTTAGACCGTCTTCTTATTTCAAGTTCTAAAGATATGGATTCTAGCAGATTTCTTGATTCGGATAGTTCTTCTCATATTTGTTTCGAGAGGGAGATGCTTTCTACTTACAAGTGTACAACAATTCATTTTATGATGATAGGGACTGGTGAGAATTATGATGCAGTGGGTGAGGGGACAGTTGGGTTGGAGATGTCAGATGAAAAGGGTTTCACATTGGAGAAGGTCATGCATGTTCTTTTATTGAAACGAGACCTAATATCTTGGGAACTCTGAAAGTACAAGACTGCAGATGCAGGTACACAGCTCGAGATGAAGTTCTATCAGTTTGGGAAAGTCGTCGTAAGGTGATGAATGGTAGGATGGGTGTTCAGCACACCTCTACAAGCTTTGTGGGCGCAGGAAGACTCGACCGAGTATTTTAAAGCCGATAGTTCCTAAAGTATCTAGTTTGATGTCACTAGAATCACTGAAGCAAAATCACGATGTTCAAATATCGTCGAAAGGTAGACGATGCCTTGAGGTAGGTGGAGTTAGTGAAGAAGATGGTGCCTCCGTGTTGTCGCCTACTGTGGTATGCTCTTGAGGGGCCATACGATTGGAGAAATAATAGGTGGAGGTAAATTCGACTAGCAGAAGAAGCTACTAAATTGCATTGTTTACAAGAAAGGGAAAAGTCCAGAAGCAATTAATCACATATGTATGGAAGCAGGTGTATGCAATCTAAGGTGGAAAGTGTTGGGCTCATGTCTTTGCATTAAAAGTTCGATGTGAAAAGAGGTTCGCTGTGAAGAGAATAGGGTGAAGTGAGAAGAGATTTGAAGAGAAGAATGGAGGCAGAATAGGTTGTTTCTGGCTGTTGAGGGGGGGAGGGGGACAGTCGACTGTTATATATTGCAGTCGACCGCAACCTACCGAGGAGTGTTCTGTTAGGTCTCGACTTCAAATCCAGTCAACTGGTCCTTTGAGCAGTTAACCGCAAGTAGGCGGTAGCAGTTATTGGGCCGATTTCTTGGGGAATTTGATTGAGCCCGATTTGTGCTCCAAAGTAATGTCGTACGGATCCCGTCGTATGGCTTTCTCTTCAGAGTATATCAGATGATGAAGGATCAAGACTACAGCCTAGGGTTTTTCTAGATCTCTATAAATCATTGTAATGACCTCCATTAGAGGTAGTACATCATCTCAGAGTTTTTCAATGCTATTTTTCAATGTAAGTAGCAAAGTATCTTCTAGTGAGACTTAAGAGATGGATAAGTTATTTGTGAGAGTATTGTAACTCTTGTATCTAAAGTAGTTGAATAATATCACAATTATTTCTCTTCCGGATTAGGTTCGCCAAACCAGGGGCACAATTGTGTGCTTTTGTGTTTGGTGTAGTATACTATTGCTTGGTTGTTCAGTGTGATCAGTTGTCGCATAACTCAACACCTAAAGACTTCCGCTATGCCAATTAGATTGCTCTACATATATCACTTTGGACGATATGCATTGGCAAGGACACGATAAAGTTATTAGTGTGAGATAGGAGGGAATTTTCTTCCACTGTTGAGGGATATTTGAACAATGAATCTCTCAAGACTTGTAGTCAATAAACGTGAGAAAGAGGTATGTATCTAGATTCACTCCATCTATTAACGATGAAGTCCCAATGCTGTTCGGTTATGTGGAACATTTCCATTATATTTTGGGATTCAAAGCATAAATTTACCAAAAGAAAATACCTATTATTATGATCAGACCATGAGTCCAACACAATCACAGCAGCACATTTGACGTAGAGTTGCATAGAAGACTTAATGTTTGCTTCAACCGAAAGGCGGGTCAATAATTCAGGCTCTGCCGTCTCAGCAGCATGCCCATTTGAAAGAGACTGCCTTTGTAGCTCGACTCGTTCCAACCGAACAAATTCACTTCCTGCTATCACAGCACTGATGCATCTACAGAAAACAAAAGCTACTTAAAATGCATAGATTTAATAAAGAAAAGAGGCGGCAGTTATTTTTGGCAACTACAAGTGGCAACCAAAAAATCCAATTTAAATTCAACTTAGTGTTATTTATTGAAATATGTTCTGTCAGTGTATCAATGAATACAATTACAGAGGGTTGAACCATTCGAAATATCTGAATATATCCTATTAATCAACTAAGATACAAATCTAAAACTCATCTTTTCATTAACTAATATATGTGGTTAATATCCACATTCAATCCAAAACCAAATTCGTTTCTACCAATTATGGATATCGCATTCAATATTTTTGTAATGTGCATTATCATATTCCTTCTCTACACTATAGATAACAAATACAGATATGGTAATGCGTATTTCTGCTCATTTATTTAGTTCCAAATTTACAACTGTACGCATCACAGGTTGCAGCAGGTCACTGGAACCCACAAAGTTTCATTATCATTTCTTCATCAATGGAAAATTCATGAAGCCCAAAAGTGAATTAAGGATATTACTTAAAAGGAATATTTATGCCACTTCTTAATACTCAGAATCTAATTCAGAAAGAAAAGTGAATCTTACCTGAAACTGATGTATATGCTTATTAACCAGTAAGTTCTGCAGGTAAGTACAGTGTATCAATAATGACACAAACTACAAATTAAGGATATACCTGACTAGGCAATGTATATTGTTGTTGAACCCTCCAGTATTAACATCATAACTCGTAGTACTCCATATATTTGACACCATAAGTGAAGCACATAAATGAGGAAGCAAACTCCAAGAACCGTCAGTGGCAGCACTAGATTCTTCCATGATTGAATGCATCCATTCCATATCATGCTCAATAATTACACCTATACTATTTGTGACCTTTCTCAACCTTTTAATTTCATCCTTTTCGGGTATCTCATTCGGTAATTGCTTTCCTACCCCACTTAACAAAGAAACAATTAGAGGCGCCTTTTCCTCTAAAACTTCTCTAGAGGCTTCTACGAGAGTCCTCCGAAAAGCTATCGCCTGCCCAGCTTGAATACAAAACTCAATCAGAGTTTCCATGTCCAGAATTTGCTTTAGATTTGCTTCTCTCTCAATTCGGTCTCCGGTATTCAAACACCCAGAAATTGCCTCTAGGGCTTCTCGGTTCGACCGTAAGGATGTGTCTATACAATTTAATAGGGCAGATACATGCTCTCTCATTACTCTGTCAAATTTGTCGAACCCATAACCGCCAAAAATGCGAATTAGGGCTTTAAGTTCACCTAGAGCAGTGAAAGACTCAGCTAAATATCCACCAATATGTCGTGAGCTCTTGAAGCAATTTTGAGAAGGTACAAATATGATTCCAGCTCCAGAAATATCTTTGACGATGTTCTCAATGTACCAATTGCAGATGATTTCAACAGCAGAGCCACTCGGTAAATTGAAGGGCTTTTCGAAGATGTGCAGGTTGGAAACGGGCCCAGTGAAGGATTCCATAAGTAACACTTCTCGAATGCCTTCAGTAAGATCCATACTGATATGTTGCTCTGCTAGGTGGATGATGTTGATGTGTCTCCGTATCAGTGATTCCATAACTGATGGCCGTTGAAGACCACTTTCAGTCCTCAGAACCATAAGAAGTCTTCTTTTGAAGTTTGCAAGGATACACTCTCTCATGTACTACAGAAATCAAGAACACGATGAGAAGACCATGATATTCTTAGTTAACTAATATGGTGCATTAGCAATTGTTAGATATTTTCTAGACAAATTAAGACTATACAGTATATATAGTTTTTTCATCGGTTCATGTCTATAAATTTTGAAGAGAGTGAACTCTTAGAATACAAGTGCAATTTCCTCAACCCATCTACAACTTCAAAGTTTTAGCTTAGTGGCAGGAACTTTTACATGGTATCAGACCAACTCAGGTTTGAATTCCACCGGCTACAAAATTTAAATGCGGATTTAAAAAAAGAAATACCACTGCATATTCTCCAAGTCTCGGCTCACAATTTGTTGGGCATTTATCTCATTTCTTTGGCCCATAAAAAATGGCCTATCGACCCGAGGGAACGTGTTAGAATACAAATGCAATTTTCTGAACCTTTCTACAACTTCGAAGTTTTAGCTTAGTGGCAGGGACTTTCCCATGAACAATATGCACTGTGAGTGTGAACGTTCAACATATCTTATGGGGCTGAGAACTAATGAAGGGTTAAGTGAAATGTGTCCACAGTGAGGAGATTTCTTTACGTAATTCACATGGCAACAATATAACTTTCTTTTTTAATTTTTCTTGGACCTCTAATGATTAAGTTCAAATTCAAAAGGTGACAATGTTTCAGGTTTGAATCCTATAGATCGGCAAAGGTTTGGTTCAGTACTAACCATTCTAAATAGTCAATTAATTCAAATTAAATGATGCAGAACTGAAAATTGCCACCCTTCGGTTGCTATAAAGCATCTAAAAGTTCAACAGTGTAGATACCCGAGAATCTGATCTCTTTAATTCTCCACCTACATACATTAAATTCTTTTCTACACAAATAAAATCAAGTTGTTATTCTTGCCAAGTAACAACTTGCTATTTTTGCCTAGGCTGTTCTCATCCATTTGATTCTTGGGCTTTTGTTTTGAGAGTGCACACCATAAACAATGGCACAATCTAAGGTTTGGCTTCATTGTATCCTGGGATAAATTTGCCACAAACCTCCTTATGGTGGGGGTAAATATTGTCTCAAGGAAAGTCCCTGTTAGAGGCGCCTCTGGAGAACCCTCCGAGTTATTTTTCCAATTTTCACATTGCAATATTCGTCGAATAATGTATATATATATATGTATGTGTGTGTGTGTGTGGAGGTGATCCAGTGAGAACTCCTTTGTTGAAAACCACATGAGAACTTTTCTTGAGACATTATTTGAAAAATCCGAACTGTTAATTTTGATCTACATGCCTAAATTATTCTAAGGATGGGTGATCAAGTCGTTTGAGATTCATTTGACCATTTAAGTGTTACAACTTGTATGACTGAAGATTGTTATTTTCATAATGGCATGATGCATGAACAACTGAATTTCAAATGACTTGATCACCCATCCTTAGACTAATTTAGGCATGTAGTTCAAAATTAATATTGTGAGACTAATTTAGTCCATATATATATATATGGAAGCGAACCGTTCGCACGATAAGCTTCGTGAGAACTTGCATAGCCATCACATGGATAATCCGAACCGTTCACATTGATTAGGTAGACTAAATTAGTCTAGCAACGTAAAATCAAGTCATTTGAAATTCATTTGTCCAACTATCATGTCATTAAAAAAAATAACAAAATTCAGTCATTCAAATTATAACACTTAATGCATGGACAAACAAATCTCAAATGACTTGATCTTCCATCCTTGGGCTATTGTAGACATGTAGATCAAAATGAATGGTTCGGAATTTTCAATTAATCTCCAAAAAAAATGTTCTTACGTGGTTCTCACCAACGGAGTTCTCACCGGATCATAGCCCTATATATATATATATATATATATATATATATATATATATATATATATATATATATATACGTGGTTCTCACCAACGGAGTTCTCACCGGATCATAGCCCTATATATATATATATATAGCTTGTGGCCTTACATAAGATATTATGCTAAACCGAGCAGAACGGAAAATATATATATATATATATATATATATATATATATATATATATATATATATATATATAGCTTTTGGCCTTACATAAGATATTATGCTAAACCGAGCAGAACGGAAAACCACGTTTCATGTAGCCGACCCCAACTAGTTGGGAAAAAGACTTTGTTGTTGTTGTTGTTGTTTATATAGGGAGGCAGTCCAGTGAGAACCATTTTCACGATAAGCGTCGTGCGAACTTCATACATAGCATCACATGGATGATCCGAACAGTTCACATTGATTATCCTGACTAAATTAGTTTAACAATGTAAAATCTAATCACTTGAAATACAATTGTCCATGTATCATGTCATTATAAAAATAACAATTTTATGTCATACAACTTGTAATACTTAATGCCTGGTCAAACGAATTTCGAATGACTTGATTTCCTATCCTTAAACTAATTTAGTCAGGTAGACCAAAATTAACGGTTCGGACTTCTCAAATAATGTCCCAAAAAAAGATCTAATGTGGTACTCAACAAAGGAATTCTCACCCGATCATAGCCATATATATATATATATATGTGTGTGTGAGCAATCTTCCATTGCAAACGCAAAGGGTAATGACGAGTTATGTGTTTTGCCTTAACCCGCTATTGCCAGTAGCGGGTTAAGTGGTTTGTACATTTGCAAACGCTACAGTAGCATTTGCAATGGAATAAACCTCTCTCTCTCTCTCTCTCTCTCTCTCTCTCTCTCTCTCTCTCTATATATATATATATATATATATATATGATGGGGTAATGAATGACAAATAATTTAATTTTTTTATTCTTAGGCTATCTTAGACATGTAGAACAAGATGAATGGTTCAAAATTTTTATAGGGAATTTGTTCATGAAGGGCCTCAAAATAAGAGGTGAAGTAAGGCCTTGGGGGATCACCTCCATATATATATATATATATATATATATATATATATATATATATATAGAGAGAGAGAGAGAGAGAGAGAGAGAGCGCAATGCTCCATTGCAAACGGGTCTCATGCAAACGGGTATATATATATATATTGCGCTCCATTGCAAACGGGTCTCATGCAAACGGGTATATATATATATATATATATATATATATATATAAAGAGAGAGAGAGCAATGCTCCATTGCAAACGTGTCTCGTGCAAACGGGTATGCAAACCACTGAAGCCGTTAGTAGAAACAACGACTTAGGATATAAACCTATGTCGTTGTTCCAAAACAGCGGCTTAGACGTTGTTCCAAATATAACCTAAGTTGTTGTTCCGAACAACGGTTTAGGTTCAAAATAAACAAAGCCGTTGTTCGGAACAACGGCTTCAGTGGTTTGCAATGAAGCATTGCTTATATATATATATATATATATATATATATATATATATATATATATATATATATATATATCCGTGTGTGTGTGTGTTTATATTCAAGAGGGCTATCCCTAAGGAGGGATAGCTTGTCATGGTGGGGCCGTCCTATGAATGATTTGAAGTGTTCATCTTTTTATAAATACCTAATTAATCTAATCGTGTGAGATCAAATCATTTGAACTTTGTTTGCCTTTGTAACATATCATTATAAAAAATAAAGATGTTTCAATTGTACAATTTCTTAATGTTTAAGTTGTAGGGGCAAATAGATTTCAAAATACTTGATTCTGCATTCTTGGACTATTTTAGGTATTTCTAACCAAATGAACGGTTCGGATCGGTCATAGTAGGTCTACATGATGAAGGAGAGCCTTGAGCTCTCCCACCTTATCGGAAGCTCAGAGCTCCTTTGAAGATTTCCTTTTATATATATGTGTATACACACGCACACGCACACATATAAAAAAGGTAATATCCAGGTCTTTTTGATGATATGATATGCAAACACAATTTTCAAAAAAGTGAAGCTAAATGGTATTATAGTGGGGGAAAAAAGATTCAATGTAGCATATGCAAAATAAGAATTAATAATACACGGAACCTCACACCTGGTTCTCTGACACAAAGATAAATGACATTGTGTAAGAAAAACTCAATTTTTAGGTAGTGGGCCAAATAATATAATGCCAATTCTAAGGGTCGATTATAGAGTGCCAAACTCCACAAGGAGTTTAAAACGGTTTCATGATCATCAACCTACGTCAACCCTCTACAGTAGATAAAGAAAACTTAGCCAAGGAAAATAGATGAAAGAGACGGACAAGTCATACCCACTCAACCAATTAGTCGGATGGGAAAAAAACCACCTTTCTATCTTAAAAAACAGAAAACAACATCAAATAAATATTGAAATGGTAGAAAATCAAGGACAAGGTAGCATAGGGAGTCCCCTTCGGTTGCACACTACTTTTGGTGAGCACTCCCGAACTAGAGACCCTATGAAAAATCCGAACCGCTCATATTGTTCTATATGCCTTAGATAGCCTAACAATAAAAAATCAAGTAATTTGAAGTTCATTTGCCCATCCATCAAGCTGTTAGAATTTTCAGCCATACAATTTTGTGATGATGTAAATCATGGGCAAATGAACTTCAAATTACTTGATTTTTTATTGTTAGGCTATCTAAGGCATATAGAACGATATGAGCGGTTCGGATTTTTCATAGGGTCTCTAGTTCGTGAGTGCTCACGGAGTGCTCACCAAAGTAGTGTGCAACCGAAGATTTCTATATATATATATATATAGAAAGTAATTATAAAAAATTAAAAAATCTTCACTGTAAAATTTTCAAATGGTGATTTCTAGTAGACATATTGATGTAAACTTAATCCTGGGTAGAGAATTTTCCAAGAATATTAAATGATTAAGTTTACCAACAAGAAGTGACGATTAAGTTAGAAAGTAAAACTAGTGATATTGGGTTTGTTCTTAGGTAGAGAATTTTCCTAGGTAGAGTTTGTTCTTAGACTTAATGTTTTGGATTTGAGGATTTGGAGTGGGGGAGGTTTCGGTTGTGATGGTGGAGGTAGGATATTAGGTTTCTCACAAACCCTAATGTTCTCTCAATGTCTCACACAAAAGAAAGGGATGAAGAGCAAAACACAACATACAAATTTTAATCAATGAAAGCATAACTTCTCATTAGTCTAAAAGCCTATATATAGGCTCAAAACAAATATCCAAAATTCCAAAAATAAAGGGTGCAAACAACAAAACTACTACATATGCCAAAACAACTAAAAGTGCTGAAATAAAAATAACTAGGCTAATAAGATAGTCATCATAGACGAACTGAGGTCCTCATCATTCTCTCCAGGTGGGAGAGAGCTTGACCTAGTCGAGTCAAAATCAGTGCTCCTGTCATAGTGCTCCAAAAGGGCTGGATCCAAGCATTGGAGCTCTTCACGATCAATCCAAGTGTCCCGACTCTGGCGTGTTCTTCCATCGCACCAAATACCTATGAATATCACCATCTCTAATAGAGATTATCTGATCATCTAAAATATTATCCAATTTTTCTGTCAGTGGGTTAGTAGTGTCAGGTAAAGGGGGAAATGCGGAAATCTCACCAGTAGGCTGCAGAATAGGCTCATCTATATAAGGATTTCTAGGATTAAATGTTGAGCCTTCAGAGCATCTGTAGTCGTTCCCTATATTTCCAAATTTTGAAAAAATATAGGGAACGAGGTGATGTAGTCATTCCGTATATTTCCAAATTTTGGAAAAAAATTGAACAGTAGCAGACTATATTTGAGAGAAAAAAAAAGAAATTCCCAAATATAGGAATCACAAGATCATCTTGTGTCCGTTCTAAAAAAGTTGTCTCGGACGCAAGATGATCAATTTATTTTTTTTAAATGTGTCGGACGCAAAATCAGTGTCTGATTATTAAAAAAAATCGCTGAGGAAATCGGAAGCGTCCGAGCGGGAAAAAAAAAACGGACGCAACAACATGTTGCGTCCCTGAGATTTTTCCCCCTTTTGTATTTTACATTTCTATGGAATAGAGCCTATAGGATTATTTATGCATATAAAGTTAATTTAAGATTGGTTTGATTATTTGATCAAGGGATGAGATGGAATGGGCCTATAGGAATTATTATGTGTTCGTATGCGTACAGATTTTTTTAAAAATATTTTGGGCTAAATTTTTTTTTAAACCAACGGCTGAGATTCAAAATGAAAACGATCATCCACCGTAGGACGAAAATTGGGTTTCATCGACTATAAGCTCAACTCAAAATTCCTATTTCTAAAAGCCAAATATGAAAATTTTGAGTGTGAATGACTACAGATGCTCTCATAGGGTACTAGGTCCTCAATATTGAAAGTCTTATGTTAAAACCTTCAGGAAGGTCAACAACATAGGCATTATCATTAATTTATGCAAAATTTTAAATGGGCTTGCAGCACATGAATTCAATTTCTTAATGAATCCAGCTAGAAACCGTTCCGGACGAATCAGAATCATCACCTCGTCACCAACATCAAAACTTTTAAATTTCCTTCTAGTATCTGCCCGTAACTTGTACTTAAAATTAATCTCATTAATTTTCTTGAAAATTTCTTTATGCAAATCATGAATATGGGATGCAAATGTGGATACAAACTCTGAGACTCTATGATGTTCTAACATGGAGATAAGATCTGTGGGCTACCTAGGAACCATGCACAATTTCATGTGGACTCATGCCGATGGTTCTATTCATTGATGTGTTGTAGGAAAATTCAACAACAGTTAATTTTAAGTCCCAAGTTCCGTAGTTTTCTCCCACAAGAGTACGCAAGACATTGCCAAGACTCCGATTGACAACCTCAATCTATCCATCACTCCACCACTCTATGGATGGAAGGTTGAAGAGAATTTCAGTTTCGTTCCCATCTTGTGCCATAGGGTCTTCCAAAAGTAACTCGTGAATTTCACATCCCTATCGGACACAATTAATTTTGGCAACCCATGTAGCTTCACAATATTATCAAAGAAGATTTGAGCTACACAAGATGCATCAAAATTTTTCGAACATAGGAGAAAGTGGGCCATTTTAGAAAAACAATCCACGACGACAGGAATGGAATCGTGTTTCTTGTGTTTTCGGTAAGCCTAACACAAAATCCATGCTGACATCTTCCCAAGGGCGGCCCGGAATAGGTAAGAGAGTTTACATTCATGTGCTTTGTTTTTGTTATTTGGCGAGTTGACAAGTATATGTAACCCCTGTTTCCGTCTATATGTATTTTTTGTGTATTTCTGTATTTCAATTCTTTATAAATTCTTTTTCGCTCTTAAATTCATTTTTTATTCATCTTGGATTTCTTAGTAAAGTCCTTTCTAAACATCAAATGTATTTGTAGTTATTTTCAAATGATTGTATATTTTAACACAAATCCTATTTCATTCTAGAAGTTTGTTTCTTTTCTTATTTGATTAATTATTTTTAACCCAAACCAAATCTATTGTTATTATTTGATTATTTTAATTAATTTGAAACCCATTCTATAAAATGTCATTTGATTTATTAATTTTTGAACTTAACTCAAGCCCAATCCATTCTGTAATTTATTTAGCTCAGCCCATCCTATTTTTAATTGCAATTTTTCATTTATCCTAGCCCATCCTATAATTATTTAATTCCTTATTTTATTGTGAGCCCAACTCAATTCTTAGCCCAAGCCAAAGTTTAAATTTATCAATACCTATATATTATTATTATTATTATTATTATTGCCAAAGTTTAAATTTATCCCAAAGTTTAAATTTATCAATACCTATATATTATTATTATTATTATTAAATTTATTATTATTAAATTTATTATTATTAAATTTATTATTATTAAATTTATTATTATTATTATTATTATTATTATTAAATTTATTATTATTATTATTATTATTATTATTATTTTTAATGAAGCCCAACCCAAACAAATAATCCAAACAAACAACCAGTAAATTCCTCCCCCTACATATTCCAAACTGAAACCCCTTAACAATTCTCAACTGATCACCCATAATCCAATCTCTATTAATTAGCCACTATTTCCCCAATATAATTCCTCACCACTCATCTCCACTAACCCCCTCTATCAGCCGCCAAACTCTCCATCTTCTTCACAACCGACCTCTTCCTCTTGACCACCAGCCTGCGCTGTCTCCGCCACCGAGCGCACCCACCTCGCGTGACCACCCATCGCCCCCACTGCCTTGCACCTCCATCGCATCCATCAATCCCAACGCCGATCTGTCGACAGCATCGTGCAACCCTCCATTGCCACCCTCGCACTCAGCCTCGTCGCCATCGCCAGTCCCCGCAAACCGCCGCCACTCTTCGCACCACCTCGATGCCAGACCCTCACCGCCTCCGTCACCGCAGTGACCACCCCCGACAACTCCACCAGTGCTGCACCCTGCAACCTCTCATCGCGCCGCTCGACCGTTGCCTTCTCCCTCCACCGCACGCTTCACCAACCGCCAGCCTCCTGCGTGCCGCTGCCGACCTCCCGCAGTCACTCGACTGCCATCCCCTCAACTCCACTGCCCCCGACTCCCCTCCGCCATGCTGCCATTGTCGCACCACTTGCTCCTCCCTCATCTGCAATTGCTCCACCACCGACTGAGCTTACCGCACACAACCACCGCTGCTACCTCCCGCTCGCCTCTCGCGTGCGCGACCACCACTACAGCTCGTGCCTCTCCTCATGCCCCTCGCAGCTCCTCACTACCGGCAGTCCTCCCCCTTGTTGCAGCCGTCCCACCACGGCTTCCCTCGTCGTCGCAGCCGGCTCACCATACACCCGAAATCCACTTCATTCCTGACGTCCCCTGCTTAAACTGTTGTCGTTGTTGCTACCACTCTCATTGTTGCTGTCGTTCGGGTTGTCTGGTTGTCACCGTCATTCGTCGCGCTCTTGCTCATTGTTGCTGTTGCGCATTTTCATTGCTTGTCACTGTTGCCGTTGTCGTTGGGATTCTATTCGCTCGCATTCACAATCATCGTAACAGGCAAGCATCTGTTGTGCACATTTTATTATTCTTGTGCAAGTATTTTCCTTGACGTCCGGCAAGTAGTTATTTATTTGAATATCGTATCTAATTGAATTCCATTATTGATTCATTATTTTCTTTATCGTGCCACATTATAGTTCAAGTCTAGAACCGTTAAATCATCATGTTATTGAATACTTGAATATTCTGCCATGTCGATCGCTTGACTTGTACTGAGGTTTCGACCCAGTTCCCGACACTGAAATTTAGAACTTTGTACATAAAAATTGTAGCACACTGAGTCTTGAATCCGGAACATCTTACGAATTCTCAATATGATTTATAAATTGTAAGTTATTGTCGTTTTAGTACTGTCATGTTATAATTTCCAGAAACGAGATTGTACACGAAACCAGTAAAGAATGAATTTATATGCATAGCTTCTATAACTATAATGTACTGTGTGAATATGCATTGAAACCGGCCGAGTCTAGTTTCTGGAACCCCTCACGGAATCGGATTTGCATTCCCATAACAGCGGGAAAGTGAATTTGAGTACCAATAGGTGCTCCTGTCAAGAACTTGCATTGTTACATTGTTGCATATAAACCCGTTATTTTTTATATTTAATGAACTGAACTATGTATATTTCATTTATTGCATTGCCTTGATATCTTCTTGATATTGTATTGATACTTCTATTCTCATCGATTGTACCCATTGCATAGTTCTTGATACCACCGTTCTCATTGATCGTATTGATTACATGTTCATAAGTAATTGTAATAAAATGATACCAAGCCAGGGTAATAAGGGTCGACTTGGTAGTGAACAATCGGAGACTGTATTTGGATGAGAGGCTCGTGTTTCCCTATATTGTTAGTGTTATCGGTTATCGTTTATCGATTGGTTGTGGACTACTGCAACAGTATCCCGATTGTATCGTGTAACGTATTGTGCATCTATTCTCGTTATTGATCGTTGATTGTGGATTATGGATTATTGATTATTGTTGCTGAGTACATGACCTGTAGAGTTCACCACTATAATCAAAACGTTCACTTGATTGTATGTACCCGAACATGTGGTATGGGGTGCAGGATTGCGTGCATTAGATAGGTTAATAAAAGACTAATAGACCTAAGATTGGCATTATTGAATATCAATCATTGATTATTGATTAATGTTTATCGACCATTGGACCATTGAACATTGACTATTGATTTATTGATTATTGATTATTGTTTATCGACTATAGTTTATTGATTATTGACTATCAACTATTGGCCCCAATTGACTATTGTTTATCGATCATTGATCGATCAATGCATCATTAACTATCAAATATTGATCCTATTATTGACTATTGTTTATCGGCCATTATTTTACTGATTATTGACTATTATTTATCGACGATGGTACAATTAATTATCGACTTTTGATCTTGTTATTGTCTATCATTTATTGACCTCTGCTATCATTCCAGTTCATTGTTTATTGTCATATCGTCCTTTATTTCTTTTACTGCTTGCTACTACTTGTCGCTCGAAGCTTGCTCTAACCGGTACTTTCCATCTTTCTTTTGAGTTAATGTTTATACAGGTACAGACGATGAGATACTGAAAGAACTTGACGAACAGTTATTGCATTATGTATTCTCGGGCATTCTGTAAGTTCTTGTATCTCAGATATTGATTATTGCATAATATTCATGTTCCTGTGATTATTATTATATTGTTGAGCTTACTGATATTGTACAACTTATGGATGATATGAGTCGGTATACTTATATCATTCGCTGGGCCTTAGTTACGTGCTCGTATTTCCGTATTCCGGAAAACGAGGCGTGACAGTAAGACACATGTTAATAAGTCGCAACATCCCTTTAAAGCTTAGGCCTGTAAAACATATGTTCCACAGCATCAAAACTGCTATGCCCAAAGTGCCCACCAAGGCCACCAGCGTGCAATTCTCAAACAAGATACTATCGTAAGGATGTACTAGGAAGCGGGGCGTGACAGTATGACACATGTTAACAAGTCTCGCAACATCCCTTTTGCTATGCCCAAAGTGTCCAGCAAGGCCACCAGCGTGCAATTCTCAAACAAGATACTCTCGTAAAGATATACTAGGAATGCACAGTTTGGATCGATATAAGAGATAATCATCTTTCAGGAAATAATCATTTATCACTCGAATGATGTCATCCTTCAAAGAGGTGTAGTTCTTGTGAAAATTTGGGCAGGAGGCATACTCATCCTTTAATCACTCAAAACCAATAACTTCGGTGCACAGTGTGGATAAGATCATGTGACAATGACTTAGCGCATCCACAACCTTATTATTAACCCCTTTCTTATGCCTAATGGTATACGAATATTCTTGTAGGAACTCTACCCATCGAGCATATCTTAGATTCAGCTTTAGTTGAGAATTGAAGAATCTTAAGGCCTCTTGGTTGAGAAGATGACGAATTCTTGCGGCAGAAGAATGTTGTCAATAGCAAAGTGACTTAATTACCGCATAGAATTTTTTGTCAAAAGTGCGAGTATTTTTGTTTTGCTCCATTCAGCTTCTCGCTGAAATAGGCAACAGGGTGACTCATGACTGATGACTCCACCTATCCCAATACCAAAAGCATCGCACGTTACTTCAAAGACTTAAGTGAAATCAGGCAACCTCATGACAGGTGTCTGAGTCATTCTTTTCTTGATCTCTTCAAAGGCTTTTCATGGCTGCTTTCGACTAGACGAATTCACTTTTCTTCAAACAGTCAGTTATCGGAGACATGATTGTGCTAAATCCTTGCACAAACCGATGACAGGTGGTAAGACCATGAAAACTCCGCACATCACGTATGTTGCAGGATTCAGACCACTCAATAATTGCCCTTTCTTTTTTGGGTCAGCAGATACTCCTCTGGTGGACACAATAAATCCCGGAAAGATAGTATGATCAGAGAGGACGATACATTTGATAGGATTAGCATAAAATTGTTCCTTCCTCAAAACACAGACCTGTCTCAAATGGTCAAGATGTTGCCCATCAGATCGGCTATAAATGAGAATATCATCAAAGTACACCACAAGAAACTTGCCCATAAAAGGACGAAGTACTTGTATCATGATTCTCATAAACGTGTTCGAGGCATTCGACATTCCAAACAGCATGATCATCCATTCGTGCAGGCCATCATTCGTCTTGAAGGAGGTCTTCCATTCATCACCAGGACAAATACGTATTTGGTGGTAGCCACTTTTAAGGTCAATCTTGAAAAAGATTGTGGCACCAGACATCATGTCCAACATATCCAAAAGGGGAATGAAAAAAGGTACTTCACTGTGATTTTGTTTATGGCACTGCTATCCACACACATACGTCAGGTTTCATCTTTCATTAGCATCAACAGAGCAAGAACTGCGTAAGGACTTAAGCTTTCTCTAATGAAGCACTTTGCCAATAACTAATCAACTTGCTTTTTCAACTCAGCATGTTCCATCGAATTCATCTGATAGTGTGGCAAGTTAGGAAGACTCGCTCTCGGAACCAGATCAATAACATGTTAGATGTTGCGCAGTGGGGGTAACTGGTTGGGGAGGTCAGTAGGAAACACATCTGCAAATTCCCGAAGGACATGAGTGACTTAGGGAGGGATGGGTGACTCGGGATTTTTAGGGGCTTCCCTCGCCGTGAAGAGAACAATTTTCCCTTTGTCAATTTCTTCCATGAGTTTCTTTTCACCCATATAAACTACTTTCTTGCCCTTTCTCGAGGGAGTTGGTGTTGTCAGAGATGGACTAGTTTGTGGTTTCATGGGTATGAGTTTTATCATCACTCCATCGTGGTGGAACACACATTGCTTGGATCGACCATTTATTATCACATCAAGGTCATATAACCAAGGTCTCCCTAATATTACTTGACCTACATCCATTTTGAGCACATCACACCAAATTTGTTCCCTGCAGGCTTTGAAATCTACAGGGACCAAACAACGTTGTGTTACTTGGAGGGTTGTTGCATCAATCCAAAATACTTTGTATAGGTGTGAATGGGGTACAGCTGTAAGCCCGATCTTGGCTAGGATTGTTGAAGAGACAGCGTTGATGCTGCTTCCACTGTCAACAATCACCTTACAATTTTTTCCATCTATTGTCGTGAAGGTGTAAAATATAGTAGTGCGCTTCCAATCATCTTCTTTTGGTTGGGACAATGAACATCTGACTACATTCATCGGAGGCTACTGGATTGACAGAATACAATTGAGATACTAGTCGTCCTCTTCTTCGCCAAAGTCATTACTTTTATTAGGTTCATAAGAAAACTGATTGTCGGAATCATCGGCAATGACAGCGATCTCTTCTATATTGATCCTACTGGGGCTGGGACAGTTGCCAGCAACATGGCCGTATCCCTTGCATTTATAGCATTTAATGAAAAAATCAATCTTAGAGTAGTCTCTTTCAGTATTCTTACCCTTGTTGCCACTTCTAGGTGGATAGGAATTTAAAGTAAGCTTACTTTGGTAAGACTTATTGGGGTACTGAGAAGATGATGACTTAGAACTAGAGGGGTCAGTGGAAGTCATTTTAGAATAATGATCTCTCGAATCGTTGGACTTGTAGAAGGAACTTGCTTTAAGAGAATCCATAGCGAGGACAACGGCATAAGCTGCCGCCACAGAGTCCACATATCTATGATTAACTCGTTCCTTAGATCGGCTCATAGTCCAGCTCTGAATCTAGAGTGCTTGTTCTTCGCTCTCTTTATCTAAAGCATTGCACCGAATGAGGAAGTCGTCGAACTTATCCACATACTCTTGGGTGAATTTGCTTCCTTGATAAAGTTGGTTCCACAAATCTAGCAATCTGGTGTGGAACGATACGGGCACATATTAATCAGTGAGCTTCTGTTTCATAGCCTCCCAAGTGTCTATGGGTGCCAGACCTCGATCTCTGTGGGCATGTTCAAAATTGGTCCAGTGTTGTTGAGCTTTACCAGTCAATTTCATCGTGATAAATTTGACCTTCAGGGTTTCACTCATGTCAAACCACACGAAATAGTGGTCCATGGCACAGATCCAATCGAGATAAGCTTGGGTTTTCATATGGCTCGCCAGGGTCATGATCTTGACGTCGGTCATCACGATCATTCCCTTGAGGGATCTGACGATAAAGCTCAGAAGCAACATTTTGATTCAATTCCACTTGCTGAAGCCTATGATTGATATTAGCAAGAGTTGCTTGAATGGCAGTGAAGGTAGTGAAAATATCGGTGTTGTCCATTTCAAATCGAAGAGGGGCTCACTGATTCCTAAGATTCTTGATTGGGTAGTTTGGGAGAGACAAGAAAGACTCCTCAAGATTCGTGATGGTGCTGCGAAGACGCATTCACCAAAGGCAGAAAATTAGGGGCCGTGGGGACGTGTGCTTGCTAAAATTTGGGAAAACGTGACCTAAATGCACCTAAAATGATTTTTTATCTTTTTTGTATGAAATCTCTAAAAATGACCCTTAAATGATCCTAAATGAATGCAAAAATTATGGCTAAATGATGCAAGAATTAGGATTTTAAAACCTTCACTCTGATACCAAAATGATGTAAACTTAACTCTAGGTAGAGAATTTTCCAAAAATATTAAATGATTGAGTTTACCGACAAGTAGTGTCGATTAAGTTAGAAAGTAAAACTAGTAATTGATATGATGAATTTTCAAGAAATTGAATAAGTTTAACAGTCCCAATTAGAGATTCAATTTTAACAATCAACAGATATACTGAAGCATTCTTAGCAAGAAAGATATTCAATAATAATTCATATGCTCATTAGCAAGTAGAAGCACACACTCAATATTTGTGGATGATAGATAATTCAGATAATATTCTAGAAAAGATAGGCAGTACCACAAATAATGGAGGATGGAAAGAAATTACCGGAGTTTGATGGAAGTGTCGCCGCCACAGATGGAGAGGAAGAAGATGCTAGTCGTCGACGTCAATGGCATTGCACTCCTCCATAGATCATTCTCTTGATTGTGAAGATTAGGTTAAGGGATTGAACGAAGATTTTGGGATTAGGGTTTCGGATTTGAATTGAATTTGAGATTTGGAGTGGGGGAGGTTTCGATTGTGGTGGTGGAGGTGGGATTTAGGGTTTCTCACAAACCCTAATGTTCTCTCAATGTCTCACACAAAAGAGATGAATGAAGAGCAAAACTCAATCACACAAAAAATTTAATCAATCAAAGTATAACTTCTCATTAGTCTAAATGCCTATATATAGGCTCAAAACAAATCTCAAAACAAATCTTCAAAATTCAGAAAATAAAGAGTGCAAACAACAAAACTACTAATATGCCAAAACTACTAAAGTGTTGAAATGAAAATAACTAGACTAATAAAATAGTCATTCTAGACAAAGTCTGCGATGATAGAAGCGCCCAAATCGTCTCGAACTGATGTCCTCATACATATCTTACAATCATGCAGTATAAAAAACAAATTGAAAATGAACTATAAAAAATAAATTGAAAAGTCTAAGTAGAACTGTAGAAGACACGCTGGCACACCTAATTGAATGCAAAAATTTTGGTAGTTCACTTTTTGACAATACACTGCATGAATTGACAAAAGACAAAATAGAAGAAATAGAAAACTGACCTCTCGTAAAACAAAGACATGGTTCAGAACACATATCGGTTCCATGTCATTCAAAACAGAGCAAAGATTTGTCAGTCTCTGCATAGCCGCTTCTAACCTGTTTATTAGATAGATTAAGAAAAAAATTAAAAATTACGACTAAATGACTAAAACCAAAAAAAAAAAAAAACACAGAGAAATCGAGGCAATTTATAATATAGTTAAACAAACTGACTTACATTTTAACAGAGCTATTGTGTTCAGGGTAGCTCTCCTGCCCAGGCATGGGCAAACCTGGAAACTGTTTTGGTGACTTCGAATGACTGGAGAGTTTCATAGCATTGTTCATATGTATAGCTGCTTGCTCTGGAAGAAGCTGAAACATTCGGTCTGATGAGATTTGACCATTGACTGATTATAAATTGAAACACTGATTAACAGATTAAAGAATAGTTACCTGCATCTCTAAAGAGCCAAATCCACCTTCTGAATCCAGAATATTTATGAGACCTTCCAAGCCACCCATGATAGACTCAATAAGGGACTCGACATATAAAATAGCATCTTTGCCTATTTTGTTCAACTGCATAGATTGCAAAAGAGATAAATGCATCACAATTCATAATTTTCTTAATTTCTTTTTTTAACCTTCTAGAAGCATCCCTTTTACTTCTTGCTTTTTTTTTTTTAAAATCTGCTTATACCAGGATGTGGAATAGGCAAGAATAAGTTATGTTGGAAAATAATCTATGTGGGCTTACATATGTGACTAAATGTATAATTGCTATTCTAAAGTCTAACTCAAATTAAAGTGATCTAATCAAGATTAAGTAATGGGTTAAAAGCATATAATTTAAAGTGTGATATAACACATGTAGAGACCGTAAAGTAAATTTCTTATTTTGTGATGGGCAAATTTGGAAATCAATAATTATCAATTAGGGTTATGGTTCCCTATATATACGCATCTTCTTATTCCATCTGTCATCCCATCAACAGAAGAATAGAGAGACGGCATCTCATAGAAGTGCGTATCATATAGGAAGATCCAAACCCTCTGCGCAATCTCCATCAATGGCTTCAGGTAAGTACTTCCGTTTTTAATATTCTTCTTCTTTTGATTTAGCAAAGATCTATAGTCATGATTTAGGATTTTATATTAAAGCATTTTTGCAACATGATTAAGATCTAGAAACATGTTTTAGGTTGTTATTAATGTTTTATGCATGTTCTTAAGTGTATATAAAATTCCATCAATTGGTATCAGGGCCATCTTTGCTGAATTAATTGAAGAAATTTAGGGTTTCTTGTTTAAAGAAACTTAAGAAATTTAGGGTTCCTTTTGATCTTCCTGTTTAAGAAATTCAATTAATGTTTTTTATTGATGAAGTAATTGGATCAATTGCTTCAGATCTGGAATTAAAAATAATAATTAAAAAAAAAACCGTAAGTGTCGACTAAAAGTGGTTTTGATGATTCGATCAGTATGTTCACAAATATCTAGAAATGGGACAAGTTTTATTAGATTTGATGGCAAAAGTCTGGTTATTAAACAGCATATATTATGGATGTTGATTAGATCTGATGTTTACCCAATAATTATTCATGATTTAAAACAACATTTTAATCTATACTCATGATTAGATCAGATTCCTTATTGATCACGTTTACCCCAATAATGGCTTCATGAATAATTAATATAGATTTCCTATAAAGTTTCTATGGGAGAATTCCTATAACATTGCTGCCGTAGGGACCCACCCGGTTTGAGAGAGCAGCAGGTTGTTGCTGCTTCTCTACGTGCTGACATCAGATCAATTGTATGGCTCATTAATTTTCTATGTTTAATAATTAATTTTTAAATCATAACAGAAAGATATGGTTTAGATATTAATTTTATGTTGTGTGTATTTTTAATTAATTTGATATTATCATATCAGTAAATAGATATGGTTCAGCTATGATTTTGTTATCATTTTAAATAGATATTATCTTGACATTATCCATCTACAAATAAAGTAAAATTATAAAATTAAGAAAAAGATAAAATTTTGGGAAACAATTAAATTCAAATTATGGTTTTGGTTTTCTTATGAATGTCTAATATTTTGAATAGATCAATTGAAACAAAATGTTGCCAAAGTGACCTCTTTTGTGTAGACTAATTTATTTAAAATATCAAGATGATTGTGTGTTTGTAATTCATGCGTTTATTAACTGACCCAAAGGTAAGTTGATATTTGGCCGAATTTCATACACATCTGTGGTGATAAATATGTGACAATTATAAGGTATTTCATGTGAACAATAAGTCAATCCAAAGAATGACTTATTATTTGACAGGATTTATTGTCAATATTTGATTACTACAACAAGAGTACCGCTTACAGTTAATGTTACTGTCCAAAGACTTGATATTAACGTTGTGCCTGGTATCTTGAGATGGGATTAATCATTATTTGAATTTATTGTTTTATATGGATTCTCATGTGAGCTTATTTTGTTTGTTTTGTTCTATATTCAGCTAGTTTATTATTTGCTGCTTCAATAACTGCTAACATCAATTATATTCCCATGCTTGATGGGATAAATTTCAAGGAATGGAAAGGGACCTTACTAATAACTCTTGGTTGTATGGAATTAGACCATGCATTAAGGGAAGAACAACCTTCACCTCACACTGCGGAAAGCACTCCTGATGATAAAAGAGATTTTGAGAGGTGGGATCGTTCAAATCGCACGAGTCTAATGATTATGAAACACAGCATTCCAGAAGCCTTTAGAGGCACAGAATCCGATGGGATTACTAAGGTCAAAGATTTTCTAGATCAAATTGAGAAACGTTTTGCTAAAAACAATAAGGTTGAAATGACTTTGGTCTGTTCTGAAGTTAATTTATCTTCAGTACCTAGAAACACTGGTGGATAGATTCTAGTGCTACTACTCACATAAGTATTTCTATGCATGGTTGCCTGAGCTGCCGAAAGCCAAATGATGGTGAAAGACACATCTTTGTGGGCGATGGAAAATCGGTAGAAGTGGAAACAGTTGGGCATTTTAGGTTGTTATTAGGAACTAGTTTTTATTTGAATTTGAAAGACACTTTTGTTATTCCGTCTTTTAGACGAAATTTAATTTCTGTTTTCTTGTTGGACAAATCTGGTTATTACTGTTCATTTGGAAACAATCAGTTTAGTTTGTCTTTAAATTCGAATGTTGTTGGAACTGGTTACTTGAATGCTTATGACAACCTTTATTTGCTTGAAGCAATTGTATCCTATAATAAAACCTTGCATGTAGAGTCATATGGTACTAAACGTAAATTAAATAAAGAAAATTCAGCGTCAATATGGCATAAGCACTTAAGTCATATCTCAAAAAGTAGAGTTGAGCATCTTATGTCTGATGGCATTTCGGAGTCACTGGACTTCACAGACTTTGATATCTGCATAAAGGAAAAACAGACCAAAACTAAGAGATTAGGTGCCAATAGATCTTCAGGCATCTTAGAATTGATTCATACAGATATTTGTGGGCCATTCCCTACGGGATCTCGGAATGGTCAACAATATTTTATATCACTCAGACGATTACTCACGTTATGGGTACCTATATCTCATTCATGAAAAATCACAGTCTATGGACGTGTTCAAAGCTTATAAAGCTGAAGTTGAGAATCAACTCAACAAAAAGATTAAAATTGTCAGATCTGATCGTTGTGGTGAGTACTACGGCAGATATGATGGCTCAGGTGAACAACGTCCAGGACCATTTGCTAAATTCCTAGAGGAATGCGGTATTGTACCACAGTACACCATGCCAGGATCACCTAGCATGAATGGTGTTGCTGAGAGACCAAATAGGACTCTTAAGGAAATGGTAAGGAGTATGATTGCTCATTCCACCTTACCTGAGTCCCTCTGGGGAGAAGCATTAAAGACAGCAGCTTACATTCTCAATAGAGTACCAACTAAAGCAGCTGCAAAAACACTTTATGAGCTTTGGACAGGTCGAAAACCTAGTCTAAAGCACTTTCACATTTGGGGATGTCCAGCTGAGGCAAGGCCTTACAGGCCATATGAAAAGAAATTGGACTCCAAAACAGTGAGCAGCTACTTTATTGGTTATTTTGAATGATCTAGGGGCTATAAGTTTTATGATCCCACACTTAGGAATATTTTTGAGACGAGAACTGCAATATTTTTTGAGGAAGTTGAGTTTGGGGGGAGAAATAAAGTTAGGGACATTGCTTTTGAGGAGGAATTGGATTCAATTACAAACCCAATTCCTACTGTCACTTTTGACAATATTCAGGTTCATACACCTATTATTGATCAAGAAGTGAATCCGGAACCTCAACAAGACAATGTTGAACAAACCCCCATTCAAAATGAGGTAATTGTTTCAGAAGAACAAACTCAACCTCAAGAACCAGTGTCATTAAGGAGATCCACGAGAGAAAGGAGGAATGCTATTCCAGATGATTATCTTACATTTCTCCAAGAACATGAGGATGACAATGGAATGATGGAAGATGATCCAATCACATTTCATCAGGCCATGAAAGGTTGTAACTCTCAAAAGTGGATTAATGCCATGAATGAGGAGTATAAATCTATGCAAGACAACAAAGTTTGGGAACTTGTCCCATTACCAGAAGATGCAAAACCAATTGATTGTAAATGGATATTTAAGACCAAGAGGGATGCAAATGGTAATGTGAAAAGGTATAAGGCACATCTTGTAGCCAAAGGCTATACTCAGAAAGAAAGCATTGATTTTACAGAGACTCTCTCCAATTTCATCGAAAGACTCGTTTCGGACAATTATGGCAATTGTTGCTCATCTTGATCTTGAGTGACATCAGATGGATGTCAAGACGGCGTTTCTCAATGGCGACATTGACGAGACAATTTATATGGTGCAACCAGAAAACTGTGTTGGGAGATCCAAAGAATATGGTTTGCAAACTGATAAAATCCATCTATGGACTCAAGCAAGCTTCTCGTCAATGGTACCACAAGTTTATCAAGTAATTATCTCATTTGGTTTTGAGATGAATATAGTTGATGATTGTATCACAAGTTCAGTGGGAGTAAGCATATATTCCTAGTTCTATATGTCGATGACATATTGCTTGCCACTAATGATATAGATTTATTGCACGAAACTAAAAGGTTATTGAAGAGACTAGAGGTTGTGAAATGCTTGAGTAATTTGCACTCAGCTGATCCTCTATTTATATGCACTCTAGGAATAAATACAATTTACATTTACAAGGAGATTATTAATAATGCTACTTCCTAGGTGCATGTATGATATTTCCTAGATACATGACTATCTAGGTACATGAATATAAATGCTACAATTCTCAATACTAATTACTTCTAATTCCAACACTCCCCCTCAAGCTGGAGCATATAAGTCGAACGCTCCAAGCTTGGAACAAATATATTGAATTCTCGGTCCTCTTAGGGATTTTGTGAAGACGGCCAGTTGATCATTAGAGGTAACAGATTCAGTGATAACTTCTTTAGAAAGAACTTTCTCACGGACAAAATGACAATCAATCTCGATATGTTTAGTTCTTTCATGGAATACCGGATTGGAAGCTATATGCAGAGCTGCCTGATTATCACAACATAGTTTCATTTGTTGAGTATCTCCAAACTTCAATTCTTGAAGAAGTTGTTTAATCCAAATGAGCTCACACGTGGCTACAGCCATAGCTCTATATTCAGCCTCTGCACTAGACCTTGCAACAACATTTTGCTTCTTACTCTTCCATGAGACGAGATTTCCTCCAATAGATACACAATATCCTGAAGTGGATCGCCTATCAATGGGTGATCCTGCCCAATCTGCATCACAAAATCCAACTACTTGAGTACTTCCTTTGTCTTCATAGAGTAGGCCTTGTCCTGAGGTCCTTTTGATGTATCTCAGAATTCGAATTACTGCATCCCAATGATCATTATGAGGAGATTGCATGAATTGACTCACCACTCCAACTGCAAAGGAAATATCTGGCCTTGTAATAGGGAGGTAGATAAGCTTCCCAACCAATCTCCGATATCTTTCAGGATCAGAATAAGGCTCCCCCTGATTTGGTAGCAATTTTTGATTTGGATCCATGGGACTATCAACTGGTCTACAATCTGACATACCAGTTTCTTTAAGTATGTCTAACGCATACTTCCTTTGTGAGATGATAATCCCATCTTTTGACTGAGCAACTTCTATTCCAAGAAAATATTTAAGCTTTCCCAAATCCTTAGTCTGAAAATGACTAAATAGATGTTCCTTCAGTTGGGCAATTTTTCCTTGGTCATTTCCTGTGATGACTATATCATCTACATAGACCACCAAGTAAACACATCTATTCAGAGAGGTATGACAATAAAAAACTGAATGGTCTGCTTCACTTCGTTTCATTCCAAAAGCCTGAACAACGGAGCTGAATTTTCCAAACCAAGCTCGTGGGGATTGTTTGAGTCCATAAAGAGACCGTCGCAGTTTGCAAACCAAGCTAGACTCCCCCTGAGCAACAAATCCTGGTGGTTGCTCCATATAAATCTCCTCTTCTAATTCACCATGTAGGAATGCATTTTTAATATCCAATTGATACAGTGGCCAATGACGGATGGCTGCTATGGCAATAAGGAGTCGAACAGAAGTAATTTTAGCCACAGGGGAGAAAGTATCTCCATAATCTAGGCCATAAATCTGGGTATAACCTTTGGCAACCAAGCGAGCTTTGAGGCGATCAATCTTTCCATCGGCCCCAATTTTTATAGCATATACCCATCGACAGCCAACAGGTTTCTTGCCTGGAGGAAGAGGAACCAGCTCCCAAGTACCATTATGCTCCAAAGCCTGCATTTCATCAATCATGGCTTGTCGCCATCCTGGATGATCAAGTGCTTCACAAAGATTTTTAGGAAGAGAAACAGAAGATAAAGATGAAACAAAAGAATGGTACGAAGGAGTGAGACGATGATAACTTAAGAAGTCAAAAATAGGATAAGGTTTACGTGTAGACCGAGTACCTTTCCTAAGAGCAATTGGCAAGTCAAGATTCTCTTCGAGTAGGTCCGCGATCGGGTTGTCTGCTGGAGTAGGACATGATTCAGCTGGTCTTTCATTACCTTCAAGTTCTGTATTAGGAATTCGAGGACAACGCCGATATACGATGGGTGATCTTTGAGTCTGCTCAGGTGGAGGATTGTCAGGAATATCTACAATTGACTCTGATTCCTGCAAAGAAGGTGATGGACCAAGATAGGGAATAGGAAAGACTTCTTGAAGAGTATTGGACTCAACCATGGAGGGAGCAAAGTATGGCTTTTCTTCGAAAAATGTTACATCTGCAAAGATATAATAACGATTGTGAACAGGAGTAACATCGGTAACATTTCTGTAATCTGGAATATCCAAGGAAGACACATTTGATGGCTCGAGCAGCAAGCTTATCAAGACCTGGAGACAAGTTATGAACAAAACAGGTGCAACCAAAAATACGTGGATCAACATGAAACAATCGTTCTTTAGGAAACAGAATGGAATGTGGTATTTTATTCTCAATAGAGGAAGAAGGCATCCGATTTATCAAAAAACAGGCTGTTAAAACAGCATCACCCCAGTGTCGGACAGGTACATTGGCATGAAGTAATAATGTCCGAGCAGTCTCAACAAGATGTCTATTCTTCCTTTCAGCAATGTCATTCTATTGAGGAGTATGAGGACAAGAGGACTGATGGAGAATGCCCTGTGCCGACAAAAAGGAAGAAATAGCATAAGAAAAGTATTCTTTTGCATTATCACTTCTAAGGATCTTAATTGTCTTACCAAACTGAGTTTTAATTTCATTAACAAAAGAAGTGAGAATGGACAAAATTTCATACCGTTCTTTCATTAAGAAAACCCAGGTGTATTGAGAAAATTCATCAATGAAAGTAACAAAATATCTATAACCCATAAAAGAAACACGACTAGGACCCCATATATCAGAGTGAATAACTGAAAAAGGAGAATCAACACGACTTTCAACATGCCTAGCAAAAGAAGAACGAACATGCTTTCCTAGTTGACATGACTCACAAAATAGGTTCTTTATTTTTTCAAGACTCGGAACCATTATTTTTAGTTTAGATAAATGTGGGTGTCCCAAACGTTCGTGAAGGAGCTTTGGTGATGTAGCAGCACTGCAAATTCAAGAAAGGCTAGGCTTGAGGTAGTAAAGACCATTAGATTCATGTCCTATGCCAATCGTTCGACCCGTACCACGTTCCTGTATGACAAAGAAGTTAGCATCAAATGTTACTGAACAATTATGAGAACGAGTAAGTTGACTAAGAGATATTAAATTGAAAGGACAATCAGGTATGAGCAAAACAGAGTTTAAAGACAAAGAAGAAGTGGGTGATACTTTGCCGATTCCTGTTACTGCAACTCTAGAACCGTCGGCTAAAGTAATGAAATGAGGAATTTTAAGAGGAGAGATGGATGAAAATAAAGAACTATTACCAGCAATGTGATCAGAAGCACCTGAATCAATTATCCATGGACTTTGATTGTTACCAGATTTGGAAATGCAAGCAGTAAAGTTATGACCACTTATAGCAGATGATGTTTGAGATTCCTTGGCAGCTTTTAGCTGGAGGTACTCTTGATAGTCAGTTTTCGAAAACTTTGTCTCAGATGTTTCAGACTTTGAAATATTCACAGATTTTCCGGGGAATCCGTGAATAGAGTAGCAAGTGTCTTGTGTGTGGCCCACTCTCTTGCAGTAAGAACATTGAGGGCGACCTCTTCCACCTCGTCCTCCTCGGCTTCCATGACCACCTCGTCCCCCTCGATTAGAAACCATGGCAGAAGTTTCAATACTGTCAAATGAACTTCCTTCTGTTTTTGGTGAGGAGACTCGAAGGAGCCGGGTAATTAGATTCTCTAGAGAAGGAACTTCTTGGCCGGTTAAGACTTGGTCACGAATGTGATCAAAATCTGGATGCATCCCACGTGGTACCAACACCATATATAGATTATCAAGTTTCGTCTTCACGTCTTCAAGTTTATCGGCTTCCAATAATAATTTTAACTCCTCTACCGCAGATTGGGCTTTTGAAACATAGGCAACCATGTCATGATCAGTTTGTTTAAGAGTGGCCAATTTTTGAGCAGCATCATATAATTGTTGAATGTCATTAGCAAAAACACTTTGTGCCTTCTTCCAGAAAGAAAAAGTTTTGAAGGCTCTGAAATTTGTCAATATAGTTGGCTCAACAGATTGCCACAAGAGAGCACAAAGCTGATAATCAAGTTTCTTCCACTGCTCGTGTTTGTCTTCTGAAATATTTTCCGAGGATTGCTCCAGATGTTCATGATAACCTTGGCCAAAGAAACCAAAGTTCAACAGAGGCTGACCATGCAAGATAATTTTTGCCATTCAATTTTTCCGAAGTGATTGTTGGCGTTCCAGAGAAAGAGAAGACAGGACCATCAATTTTCTGAGAGCTTGAAGCCATTTCAGCACCTAGGCAGAAGGAGGAGAGGCCAGCGATCTGATCTCCGGCCGAGATCGACGAGCGCTGGGCGGCGCCGCTGTGGTGATGCTCGCCATGGGGTGGCGCGACGGGAGGGGGAAGGTAGCCGGCTGTCGAACTGGGAGCAGAGAAGGTCGGTGTGGGGTTTTGTTGTTGACGTCGAGACAGGGAAGGAGGAGACGGGGGGAGTTATGGGGTGTGTCGACGTTGGGGATCGACGACAGGGAAGTCGGCGACTGAGGAGGGATGGTCGCCGGAGATGGAGTTGGCCGGAGCTAGCCGGGGAAGGTGACCAGGAAGTGGTTTGGAGATTTTTGGATGTTGAGTGACTTTAGGTTCTGCTGACTAGATGCAGAATTTTTTTTTTTTTTTTTTAAGGAACAAACAAAGTGGCTCTAGATACCATATTGAAGAGACTAGAGGTTGTGAAATGCTTGAGTAATTTGCACTCAGCTGATCCTCTATTTATATGCACTCTAGGAATAAATACAATTTACATTTACAAGGAGATTATTAATAATGCTACTTCCTAGGTGCATGTATGATATTTCCTAGATACATGACTATCTAGGTACATGAATATAAATGCTACAATTCTCAATACTAATTACTTCTAATTCCAACAGGTTCCTGTCCAAGCATTTTGAGATGAAGGATCTTGGGAATGCCTCTTTTGTATTAGGAATTCAGATACACCGAGATCGTTCTCGAGATATTCTAGGGTTATCACAAAAGGGATACATGGATAAAGTACTCAAAAGGTTTGGCATGTAAGATTGTAAACCAGGGGATACCCCTGTTGCTAAAGGAGACAAATTTAGTCTCAATCAGTGTCCTAAAAGTAACCCTTGAAATTCAGGAAATGCAAAAGATCCCCTATGCATCAGCTATTGGGAGTCTACTGTATGCTTAAGTATGTATGCGTCCGGATATTGCGTACATTGTTGGGATGTTAGGCAGGTATTTAAGCAAACCTGGTATGGACAATTGGATAGCAGCCAAGAGAGTTATGAGGTATCTTCAGAGAACAAAAGATTACATGCTCACATATAGGAAATCAGATCATTTGGAGGTCGTAGGATATTCTGATTTTCATTTCGCTGGGTGCCAAGATAGCAGAAAGTCTACATCAGGCTATATTTACCTGTTAGCTGGAGGAGCTATATCCTGGAAAAGTGCAAACAACACTTATAGCTTCTTCCACTATGGCAGCAGAGTATGTAACATGCTATAAGGCATCGAATCATAGAATATGGTTGCGGACTTTTGTCACTGGGCTGTGCATTTTGTAGAATATAGAAAGACCACTCAAGTTATTTTGTGACAATAAGTGTAATTGATGTAAAACCAACCCTAAAATACAGAATTTCCAAGAATTTTAATGGGTTAATTTTACCAACATGAAAGTGCGGATCTAAGTTGAAAATTTTTTAACAGTTAACAGGTTCGATGGGTTTTCAAGAATTGAATAAGTGTAACAGTCCCAATTAATAAATCAACCTTACAATCAATTAAATCCCTATGGGTTTTAGCAAGTAAGAAGTTCAATACTGAGTCGTACTCTACTCTAGCATGTGGATCACTCAATCTCAGTTATTTTGTGGTCGACAGGCAAATTAGATAATATACTAGATAATAAAGCAGTAAAACACAAATATTTAATAAGGGAAAGAGTATACCGAATGCGAAGAAAACCAGCGTAGATATAGGAGTGGACAGTACCCAAGAACACAGCAAGCAAAGGCAGCAACAAGGGTAAGGGATGATCGGGATCTGGCCGGAGAACGGTGCAACGGTCGAACAGGAGGTGGCGACGTCGGCGAAGTACAACAGCGCCGGCGGATGCGCACGGAGGCGGCGCAGGTGAAGGCTGGCAGTGACGCTGTTGGGGTCCGATGGGGTTAGGGTTTTGGATTAGTTGGGTTAGGGGAAGGATTCGGGATGGATTTGGGGGGTGGTGATCTCGATCGGGAGGAAGAAGAAGAGGCGACAGGATGGGGCTGTAGTGGTGGAGGTTGCGGGTGGCAGGTAGTGTTAGGATTGGGGTAGATTTCGATGGACTGGATGATTGGGTTTGGAGCTTTGGTGGGTTTCGGGAAAAGAAGAAGGAAGGAAGAAGAAGAAGGGGGAGGCGGCTGTATTGGGTGTTTGTTTAGGGTTTTTGTGTGGGGATTTGGGAATTAGGGTTTGGGTAATTTGTAATTGGGGGATTTTTTTTAATTGGGGTAGATTTTAGAATTAATCACTAATTCTAAAATTGGATTAGGATTTATCACAAATCCTAACTTAGATCTCAGTTGTATCACACAAAGGAGAAGGAGGAAGAGCAAAACTCAACACAGAATTTTTTTAATCAATAATGGCATATCTTCTCATTCATCTCAAGGCCTTTAAATAGGCTCAAATACATCTTGAAACACATCTCCAAAATATTCTCAAAATCTAAAAAATACAAAAAGATTACATATGGCTATAATTGCCAGAAATAAAAATGGTAATAAAATAAAAATCCTAAACCAAATAAAGCAGCTGATGACGACGCGCCTGCGCTGATAGAAACGCCCAAATCGTCTTGAATCGATGTCCTCATTAGTAATACCCCTAAATTCTTATATATATATAACAATGTGTGTGTGTGTGTGTGTGTGTGTGTATATATATATATATATATATATATATATGCATTGACATTATTATTTTTTTTTCATACACTACACTTTTATTTTTTTGTTAGTATGATTATTTTTTAAAAGCCCAATATGTTTTCTTTTAAAAAACCCAACACTTTCTTTCTTAAGCCCAATCCAATAGTATTTAGGGCTTAAGTGAAATTACATAAAGACTAAGGGGTTATGTGCAAAAGTGGAGGACACCTAAGCCTTCTACACTCCTCCACACTCCCCTCCTTCTCTCTTTTTCTTTCTTTCTGCAGACAGCCGGCAGCAACATCAGTTTTGTCCCCTATTTTCTATATATATATGTGTATTAACTCCTACTACTCCAATCACTACTACTACTTACAACTCCCACACTTCTCTCTCTCTCTCTTTTCTCCCTTTACAGCCGGCAGCAGCAATAGCAGCCCTTCTTTTCCCTTTTTTTTATTTATTTACCTACTTCAACTACTACTACTTGCTACTACTTCAACTACCAGTACCTACTACCACTTCTACTACTATTACTTCTACTACTATCATTCCTACAACTCCTACTACTACTACTATCACTCTACTACTACTTTTGAATTGGAGCAGGAAGTCAAGAAGACTAAAGGTGCAAGGAGAAGAAGATAGCAACTTGAAGCTTGCAAACAAAACAAAGTGGGTATTCTTCACACCTCATGTCTTATTATTTTTCTTTATATATTTTTCTTTATAAATGGAATGAATGAATGATGCTTGCTAGACATTATAGTGGGTATTCTCCTTTTCCTTTTGATTACTTTTATGACTTTATTATATAGAAGTTGTGTTTGTTAAAATTGTTGAATTGAAGTAGTGAGTTTTATTGTTAAGATGTTGTTGGTTGAAATTATTAAATACTTTAGTTTCTATAGAGTAAACATAGCAAGAAAAATGTATGTTTACCCAATCATGTTTTAATTCATTGTTTTGATTATGCATAATAGGTTGAAGTGATTATGTGAAATTAAAAAAAAAATTGTATTAGGAAAGAGACGCTAGTAGAAATTATAATTGCTAGTAGGGTAGAATTGATGAAGAAGTTGCATGCATGATTAATTATAGTAAGCTCTATGGGGAATTAATACATGAGATTTTTATATAGATATAAATTATATAGAATGATGATTGTATGTTAGTAGATATAAATTATATAGAGTGACATATAATTATATGCTTAGCTCTTATAACAAGGAAAACTTAAATAAAAGAATTGTGGGAAGTGTATGCCTAGTTAATATAATTATTTAATTAGCTTGTAGAATAGGAAACTACTTGTTCATGATGGTATAAACTACTTGTTAGTTAGTAATGTATGGTAGAAGTAGTGAATCAAAGTAGAGTTAGTAGTCACTTAAAGTAATGGTAGTACGTGGATAATGGTAAAAAGCCATAGTCGGATTCTTGACTAACTGATTTATGATAGTATAGTAATGGTGGTAAGAAAGAAAAGCCACTTGTAGTTGCATGCATAGCTAATAAAAAGCTCATGACAAGTTAAAGTAGATTGTAGTAAAGAACTATTGGTTGCATAGAAGAGATTGTAGGCATGAATACGGTAACTGATGGAATACCGTATGCATGCGTATGCGGGTATGCATACGTGAATCTTTACATATTGTAGTGTGGTGCACATTGAATGCGCTAGTTTGGTGCATGTGTGGGTCAACTCTTAGCATGATTTGAAAGATAAGTTGAACCAAACTAACAAGATGAGACTTGTTGAAATTCAACTAGGTTGGATTCACTTTGAACCTAGTTAGTGATATTTTATTGTGATATTTTATTGTAAATGTGAACAATGAGACCTTGAGTACTGATAATTTCACCTAAAAACTAAGTGGTGATTAATGAAGGAATTAAGCGGATGAGATTTGACCTAAATTGAGTAAAGGTGTTAGCCCTAAGTAGTGACTCATAATTGGTAAGGACAGAAACTAGTTGGGCATTGTACTCTCCTGTCAAGGAGATACGTGCGGCGTGGTCTCGTCTGGGACACATGCGACGTGGTCTCGTCTGTTAATTTATGAGATTTAGTGATAAGGACTGTATGGTGGAAGTTAGGGGATGGACCCCCAAATTCACCTAAGGTTCTATGTTGTTTAATTCGAACAGGGAGCAGAGCAAGGCTCTAGGACTCTCGGTGGAGCAGGTAGGACCTGCAGGGTCACCTTTATGTTCGTAACAACTTTTGGGTAAGGTCCGGGAGTGGCGTAGGACCACAAGGGCCGGACGGAGTATGACCGGAAAGTGGCGTAGGACCACAGGGTCTCGGCATACATAATAGCATAACCAATGATTCTGATTGCAGCGACGAAACTAGACCGAGCGACTGCAACCTTACCAGTTACTAGATGAATGTCAGAAACAAGAAAGAGTACAAGAGTAGGATGCATGGCAAGAGATTGAACTCTATTATCTGGAGAATACGAACTTGATTTGGGGAATATGTAGTATGGGATGCATATGTTTTCAAATTAAATTTGCATTAGAATAAGAGCATGATGTGCATATGAATTGTGCATTAGAATCTAGATCATGACATACACCGACATTTATGTTTGTATGACTTTCACGTTTTGTTTCTTCTGCAGCAAATATTGATTGTTGAGGATTTTGGAGATTGTGGTTTTCATCCGCATTGCATCAGTTGTATTCAACTGACATGCCCACAGTTTGCTAATTGCAGGATCGCTGATCGTGGTGCAGGGGACTCAAGCTGCAGAAAGTATCCAAGTGCAGGATATAGTTTCCTTGTGCAATGTAAGTCACTAATTTCCGGTGATTTTTCTGTGTTGTGTACTCATTGAAATAAAGATTCTGGGTAAGTGTCACGAGCTCCCAGTGTGTGGAACTCGGGGCGCTACAATAAGTCGGCAGTGACGTACTCCCACAACAACAGGAGTTCGACAAAGTCGAAGCATATTGACATAAAGTTCCTAGTTGTGAAAGAAATAGTGCAGAATGGACAGATATCCATAGAGCACATTGGGACAAACTCCATGATAGCGGATCCACTTACAAAGGGATTACCACCCAAGGTCTTTCATGAGCACACTGCTCATATGGGTGTTGTATTATTTGAGGATATCATGATTTAGTGGGAGTTTGTATTTTATTTGCATTATGATTGTGTGAGATATTTATACATTTGGTTATTTTCTTATCAGAAACAAAGAATTCAGTTTTCTCACTCATTTGTTATGTTTTGGTTCTGACCTCACTTAAGTTTTAAAGAGGACCAGTTGGAAATAGGCATGTGTATAGATCACATTGCATGAAATTTCCATGCTACACATTCACACTTGATCTATATCGTTTGATTATGTTGATATATGTGACCATTGATGAATTTACTTACGATAAATGTAACGAAAATTGCTTTGATCCTATATTGACATGATTAATGGACGAGATTGTTTAGCCATGCTTTTGATTATGATAGAAAAATTTTGAGCTCATAAAGTATGTACATTTATAAGGAGTAACATATGTGGCCCAAGTGGGACATTATTGGAAAATAATCTATGTGGGCTCACATATGTGACTAAATATATGATTGCTATCCTAAAGTCTAACCCAAATTAAAGTGATCTAATCAAGATTAAGTAATGGGTCAAAAGCATATAATTTAAAATGTGATATAACACGTGTAGAGACCGTAAAGTAAATTTCTTATTTTGTGATGGGCAAAATTGGAAATCAATAATTATCAATTAGGGTTATGGTCCCCTATATATACGCATCTTCGTATTCATCTGTCATCCCATCAACAGAAGAGAGAGACGGCATCTCATAGAAGTGCGTATCATATAGGAAGATCCAAACCCTCTGCGCAATCTCCATCAATGGCTTCAAGTAAGTGCTTCCGTTTTTAATGTTCTTTTTGATTTAGCAAAGATCTATAGTTTCGTGATTTAGGATTTTATATTAAAGCACTTTTGCAACATGATTAAGATCTAGAAACATGTTTTAGGTTGTTATTAATGTTTTATGTATGTTCTTAAGTGTATATAAAATTCCATCAAGTTATTCTTAGAGAAATAATCCATAAATTAGTAAAATGGAAAACAACAGCTCGTACCCATAGTTTATGGTCAAATGGACAGAGTGAGCGAGGCCGGAAAATATTTAATTGAAAATTAGGTCCATTGCTTCTTAATCTGTGATGCCTACTTTGCATATGTTTTTCTTAACAAGGATATGCAGGCAAATGTCATAGCTAACTCAATGCTTTATGATGATGATGATAGACACGGATAGGGTTGGCAACCGGGCCGGATTGACCCGTGCCCGCCTGGGACCCGCTCGCCAAAATCCGGCCCGCTGATTTACGGTTCGGGTCCAGGTCGAACCCGTGCACCTAAGCAGGTCGTCCCGGGTCGTCTAATATGGATTTCCAACCCATTGAACCCGGCCCGCCAACCCGGTGAACAATGGCCAACCTGCGGGTCGACCCACGGGTTTCGAACCGTTTGACCCATACGGGCCAAACGTTCGACCCACACGGGTCTACCGTTCGACCCGCGGGTCCAATGGCCAAAAAAGATAGGCAACGGTCGTTTTAACCGTTTTTTTTTCTTTTCTTTTTTTTTCTTTTTCCCCTATAAATACCCCCTTAAACCACCGTAAAAATTTCACACCTTACTCTCTTACTCTGTCTACCACTACTACTCAATTCAATCTCAATTGAATCAAATTTTTTCAACAAAGAAGCTAACAACATAGAAGCGACAAATTCCGATAGTATCGGATTCAACTTACAACTACGTCTACTTCAACTCTTCAAGTCTTCAACTCCTCCAAGGCTCCAACAAAGAAGCTCTTTTTTTTCTATATACGAGTTCGGACTTCTACTTCTATTTCTACTTTTATTTTCACTCTCATTCTATATACGAGTATCCGCGAAGTACGGTATCAAAATTTCACAACCCTCTTATTGTCTTGATATTTTTTTGTAGCTATATTTTTCTATCATATTTGTTTGTTGATTTTTTTATCTTCTCTCACAACCCTCGTATTATTTTCTAGATATTTTTTTAAACTTATCTCGCCTAGATTGTATTTAATTTTTTCACATACACTACTATATCAATATGTCTAGATCACGAGGTAGCGGCCGTAGCCAAAGTGGACAAGATTTTACCGGCACTTTTCGTAGGCCTCCTATTGTCCCACAAAATGAGCCCGCCGAAGAGTACCCTATGACCGGACACATTGGTACACAAGATGTGTTTATGGGAGACATAGACATAGAAGAAGAACCACAAATACAAGCAACCGAAACAACACAACCGGGTAGTAGTAGAAAAACTAGAAGGAAAACTAGTGATTGGCACAAATTTTATAAATATATTCCGGACGAAGAAAATCCGGGTGTAGGTTTAAAAATTTGTAAAACATGTTCGAAGCCATATAAAGGGAAGAAGGGTGAGGGGACAGTACAATAAAACGACACATCCAAAATATACACAAAGAACTTCTTGGAGACCTACCCGGCCAACAAAAAATCCACCCTAAGACCGGTGTAGTTGATAGCCACTCTTATGATCCCGAACTTGTTCGTCGGGAAATGGCCCGACTAGTAATTAAGGAAGAGTTACCATTTTCTATTCCGAGAGTAGGGACTTAGAAACTTTTAATCAAACCGCATTAACCCCCGCTTTTTAAAAGAATCCCTAGAAATACTTTGAAGTCGGATTGTTTTAAAATGTACAATGAAATGAGAGAAGTTTTGATTGCCATTTTATGGAGTTTAACTTGTATAGTTTCTTTAACTTCCGATTGTTGGAAGGGTTGCAATAATATTCCAGTTTTGGAATAACTTGTCATTGGATCGACAGTGATTGGATTCTTCAAAAAAGGATCATATTACTTGCCGCATTGCCCTATCCCTATAGTGGTAATGAAATTGCAAATCGTATTTTAGAAATTTGTGATATTTTTCATATCGTGATAAAATTATGTGTAAGTTTTGATAATGCATCTAACAATAATGCAACAATTAGTATATACAAACCGCATTAAACCCTCCATCTGACTATTTTTCATATTAGATATGCATGTCATATTTTAAATTTGTGTTCAAGATGCATTAAACATAGCCGACCCATATATAGTTAACATTAGAAATTGTGTACATTTTATTGCATTAAGTGGCCCTCTATTTCAAGAATGGAAAGCATGGTGTAGTCTTAAAAATGTACATTTTAGAAAATTTTCAAAGGATGTTAAACACCGATGGAACTCTACTTATAATTTGCTACAAGTTGTTACTGAATATAAAGCATGTATAAATAATTTTTGTATGGCAAAAAATATACCAAATTTTCAAATGACTCCCGAAGGTTGGTTTTATGCCGAATCTTTGCTAAAAATTTTAGAACCTTTTAAAACCGCAACTTTAAAATTTTCAAAATCTTATGAATCTACTTCTAGTAGCATTTTTATTTCAATAGTTAGTATGATGCAAACTTTCAAAGAAATGATCGATGATGTTTTTATTGGTCATATTGTGAAACCTGCATATGCCAAATTTTTGAAGTATTTTAATCCTCCTATGTTGTATTGTATTACTACTGTGATGGATCCTTGTATCAAATTAAAAGTTACAAAGAGTTTGATGGAAATGTTTTTTACTTTACTTAGGGAAGATGAATCTGAAATAGATTGCGGAACATTTTTAGCTAAATTTGAATCGACATTAAATAACTTGTACGATTAATATGATAGAAGTTTTGTATCTAGTAGTACATCTACTTTAGTTACTTCTTCTGCTACTTCTAAAGATAAGGGTAAGAATAAATTAGATGATGCCACATTTAATTTACTTGCAAAAATTCAATCAAAAAAAGCTAGGACTAACCAACCAAATAAATTACATTGGTATATCAACAAGATTCTGAGAGTTTTACTTCTTCACTTGATATTTTACAATGGTGGAAAGACCATGAACAAACTTATAGTATTCTTAAATATATGGCTAAAGATCTACTAACTCCTCCTGTCTCTACTGTTACTTCAGAAAGTGCATTTTCTACAAGAGGCAGGGTTCTAACCGATTACAGGAATCACTTGAAGCCCCAATCGTTGGAGATGCTCGTCTACACGGAAGACTGGATGAAGGCCGAAGATAGGACTCAAGGAAAAGGGTTCGACACGTCTACAAGTGGAAGCAACTCGCCGGAAGAACAACAATAGCAACCAACATAAAGAATTGAAGACCAACAACAATGACAAATTGAAGACCAACATATGCAAGAAATTTGTAAATATATAAAAAATTGTAATAAATCTTTGTTTCTAATAAATAAGTTGGAAAATTGAAGAAAATTGTCATTTTAAAGAAGAAAATTGTAATTGTATAGAACAAATTTATAATAATTCTTTGTTTCTTATAAAAGAAAATTGAAATTTTGTATAAGTTGAAATCATAAATAATATATACATTTTTTTTAGCAATTTCACTCTTTAATTCTTCTTCTTCTTCTTCCTCTTATTATTATTATTATTACTACTACACTTTTTTAAGTTAAAAAAAATGTTGAAACAAATGGGCCAACCTGTGACCCGACCCAACCCGGGTTGGACCCGAATGGGTTCACGGGTTGGCCGGGTCGAGTTTTCCCTAAGCCAACCCGGACTGGCCCAGCCCGGTTAACCAACCGACCCAACCCGGACCCGCCCTACTTCGGTTCCAACCCGGGCGGGTTAGACCCGACCCGGCCCGATTGACCCAGTTGCCAACCCTAGCCACGGATGAACTTCCAATTATATTGCTTGGATAAATTTTTCCACTTAAATCTTTAATTTTCTAAGGGATCTGTCACAAATATCTAGTAACCACTTATACAATTTTAACTCCAGAATTCCCCCAAAAAATACCTTCTCTAATGAACAATTTCTATGCTCAGAGACGGACCAACGTTAGGCCCACGGCGAGCAGCAACTCACCCTGGGTTTTTTTCAAAATTGGGAAGACCTAGTTATCATATCAGTACAATTATATATATATATATATATATATACTTTTCTTGACAAATTAAGGACTTGATTTTGTGGTTAGGTGGTTCAAACTCCACTATAAGAGAACCATGGTTCGATCTCCTAAGTAGCAACTAATTTTTTATATTTTTTTAAAAATAACTTGGTTTTGGATTGTGAATAAACTTTCATTAATGTCTTTAATAAAGTGATACTATATATTTATAAAATTCTGAATTTCTAATTTAAGTTTGAGAAAGTACATTTTCATATTGAAAATATATAATTGAATTTAATATCATTATTTATGTTCTTAATAATATTTTTATATTTATCATTTCAAATTAAATGAGTATCAAATTATAAAAGTGAGTTTTTTGTTTTCTTCTCATTAGGCATGCAACTCAACTATTATGCAAATATTTACTCAACCATATGTTAGAAAATAGTAGATCTTATCACAAAATATTCTGTAGTTAAATAATTGATGGTTTCATATAACTAACAAATTGCTAAAAGTAAAAACTCCCATTCAACATGAAATATATACGCAATATTTTCTTTTACATTTTTTATAAATAAATATAAATTTTAAAAATACTATTTACTTATGCCCATTATGCCCACCCTGACTAAAATTCATGCGTCTGCCACTGTCTATGCTTATTATCCAGCTACATTCAACATCATAAAGAGAACAGAGTTAAGAGTACCTCATCTGGAACAATTGCAGAAGCACATTCCGGAAAACTACTAGCTACCCCAAGCCACGCACAGCAGTGTTGTGGACGTCCTTCAGGCCCAAACATGGTGTTTCTAAATACCTGATGGATTCACAAATATACAATAAGACTAAAGTTTGTTTCTGAAAAAAAAAATATGAAAGAAAAAAAATTAAAACTAGTGAAATGAAGTGCTTTAGAGCTGAAATAAATGCTTACCGCTGTGAGATGGTGATGATAAAAATAAAGTTTTTTAAGGCTTCCATGCTTCGATAGTTGACTTTCAAGTTCGTCCACACATCTGGAAGACATCAATATTCTCATAAAAACTTGCATACCAAGAAAATGTAGAAGTAATGAGATAATATGGAAAAAGCACACTGTAGAACCTAGACCAATTATATGCAGCATTTCCTTCAGATAACAAGCCTTCCTTTCCAGTTGAGACTGTTGCCTTCTCCAAGTGTCTAATATTTATAGATGAGCGTGACGATGTGACAATCATTAAAATAGACAACCAGTGCTTACGTAAATCCTGCGAAAATATAATAGTCGCTACAAGATATCAGTGTCAATGAAAAAAAAATATCAGTTTATCTTATACACGACTCTTTAAAGAGTATGGCATCAAAGGTAAACTCCAATTCTGATACTGAAAGTACCATAGTAAGGAAATATATACAGCTTAAGTGAAAAAAAAGTCAAGGTGCAACTATCTTACAGATAGGTCACATGTAACAGCAGAAATAGTATCTCCTTGAGGCTTTGGTATATTCTCAAGACAATGAACCACTTGTTGAAAGAGACCCCTCAAAGTGGTATCTAAGTCAAGAGCTACCATTCCTGGAGTACCAAGTAAAAACCGTATTCTTCCCGCACAAGATGATAGATAGGATAATGCATACCCCTTTATAGCTGCATATACAAGAGTTGATATCAAGAACTCAAACCAAACTGAAGTTCAATCAAGTTTGATGAATTTAGGTTTTCATTAGTATGTCTATTGTTTCCATTCCACAGGAGAAAATTAAAAACTATCAGAGGAGAACCATAGGCTAACCTGCAATGTATTTGCGAACTAAACAGCATAATTTATCCATTCCATCTAACAAGAAGCCTATAGTTGGATCAGCTGAATCCTGAAACCAATGGAATTAAGTTGCTATTATCAAACGATGATGTGGGAACAGAAATGATTTTATGGATCTTATTAATAAATAGTAAACATACAATGTCAATAGCTATCAATCGTGCAGCTTTAGATTTGCGTGATGCAATTCCAACATGCTGGAAGTACCAGATTATCTCACATTGAGATAAAGCAAGTGCAGAAAATACCATCTGTAGAGATCATATAACAAAATTCACTTAAGATTTAAGAATCAAAATCTGAAAATACAACACAGGCATAATTTGGTAGGAGAAGATACACATTGATCAAATACGACAGGAGCTCTGAATGACAAAAGGCAATTAGTTTATCATGAAATAGGTAGTGTGCATTTATCTTTACCATGTTAAATAATAAAACCATTGTTTTGAAAAATCAGTGTAAGGTTTGGCATCAACTTTGGTATCAGTTTCAGCATTATTGGACTTCTACATGAGTTTTGGATTTGTTGGTATTGGCTACTTGAAGTGTTTAAAAATTAACTAAAAGTTCTAAAAGTAGTCAAAAAAATTTAAATCTTAAAGTAAACATGAAACATCAAATGTATAATTTTTTCAAATTAAAACGCACATAATTATTATGTTTGTGTTTATGTTCATTTTCATGTCCAAAACTATATTATTTTTTATAAACTAACCTAGGCAGTTAAAATCGGTTTTCAGAACTAATCGGTCTAGGAGCGATTAGTGACTAATCGGATAATCGGGAAAAAATCGGGGATAAAATCGGGAAAATCGTGTGTGTATAATGTGTGTGTATATATATATATATATAATTATATATATATAATTATATATATATATATATATATATATGGGGAAAAAATAATTTATTATCTCTAGTATATATGATTAAGAAGATCTGAAAGTTAAATTATCGTGTATTTAGTATCTATTTGACTTTGTTAATAAAATGTATATTTTGTCTTAATGCAGGTAATTGAAAAAAAGCACATCCTTTTGAGTAAGCAGTGTTCTTATCTTAGGGACCAGCGTGTCACGTTTATGAGTTGAAGCTGAAGTTGGTATATAAAGTTGCAGGCTTGCAGCTTATTGATTTGCACATTAATATGTTGAATAATATTGCGCCTGGACATTCAATGTTGAAACAGATGCAGGTCTGACAAAGATGTCATGCTACATCAATTAAAAATTCGTTATTTTTGTTTTCTTTGTTTAAGTTCAAAAACTGGTTCTTGTAATCTGGCAATTGTTTTTCAAAGAAGCATTAGTTGATGTATTCTGTTGAATAACAAATTGATTTTTATTATTGACATGCCAGAGATTATTTTTACTATGAATGAATGGAAAAGAATTGAGATAACTGTTATGTTTTGTTCTTGTAATATTGCGGAATTGCACATTATCAATTTAAAACTGCATAGCAGGTTGTAACAATTTTAGTTCTTAATCAGAACTTTGAAAAAAAAATAAGCAACACAGGCAAAGTGATTATGTATCATAATTCATAAGCAACACATAGGCAAAGTGATTTTGCAGCCCTAACTACAGTATGATTTATGTTACTTAGCAAAAGTTAATTCAGAAGGGAGCAGTTAATGTTAGTATATCTATAAATAAGTGAAAATGAACATCAGAATGTTTGCATCTCAGATGTTACTGCTTCCAGCAGCTAGATAGTGAATTTCAATTATTAGAAATGGTCCATATGGATAGCAGAAGTAAATAAATTTACAACATCAAGAGCAAACAGAAGAGTCCCCAATATTCAGCATGATCACACACAAAGATGCATATAACTATAAAATCATTAAAAGTTCATAATCATAATACTGATTTTAACAACTAGCCACCACGATGTACTAGTTCTCAAGTACAAAAGCTAGTAGTAAAGTGCTGCTGATTAGTTAATAAAAAAATGTAACTTAATAACAGACCCAGAAAAATGTGATGAAGAAAAAAAAAAAAGAAGCTTTCAACGACCTGATTAGTGAAGCTGATGTTGGAGGTGAAAGAGAGAGAGAGCTGTCGCTGCCGAGTGCCGACGATCTGGAGCTTTCGACAACCTGAAGCTTTCGACAGAGCTTTCGCTGTCGTTTTAGGGAGAGAGAGAACGGAGCTTTCGACTGAAGAGAGAGAGAACGGAGTGAAAGAGAGAGAGAGAGAGAGAGCTGTCGCTGCCGAGTGCCGACGATCTGGAGCTTTCGACAACCTGAAGCTTTCGAGAGAGCTTTCACTGTCGTTTTAGGGAGAAAGAGAGAACGGAGCTTTCGATTGAAGAGAGAGAGAACAGAGTGAAAGAGAGAGAGAGCTATCGGGAGTGAAAGAGAGAGAACGGAGCTATCGGGAGTGAAAGAGAGCTATCGATTTGGGAATTAGGTTAGAATGGAACTGGGTGGAAGGGGGAGAGGATTCGATGGGGGTATTTGCGAATTGCGGGTCTGATTGGGAATGGGTCGGGTGTAGTATAATTTTTACCCAATTTGAAGAGCACCGATTAATCGGCATATCGGGATTAAAGCATATCGGCCGATTATTACCATTATCGGCCGATAATAGCGATTATATCGCTGGAAGCCTATTTCTTAAAAATCGCTTCAAAAATAATCGGGACACTGGCGATTACCGATTAATCGGCGATTAATCGCCGATAATCGCCGATTTTGACTGCTTAGAAACTAACCAAAAGAATTATGAAACATCTAATATAAAACGATGCTATATGTATAGAGTCTTTAATCTAGAGAGAATATTATAATAAAAACACATGTTATAATGAAAAACAAGTGGGGCAGGGTGTCACCCTTGCTAATTTAGCTAGGGAGACATCTCAAAATTCATTCTCGACTCTCTAAATTGAAAAGCCACACACCGTTGGATATCATTTTAACAATAAAAAACCTATTTGTGTACGAAATTTCAAACGAATTCGACAAATTCTATCCACTCATCATGTGACCTACAAATGAAGTAATTCTAGACCTTATATAAAATGTCGATTTTTCGGTCGCATGATAAACAGTTAAAACTTATTGAATTCTTTTAAAATTTTGTACACACATACTCCCCCGTTTCAAAATATAAGTCATTCTAGCCTTTTTTTCATAATATAAGTCACTTTAGGTTTTCGAGGAGATATCATGTCATTCTTAAATATGAATTAATTTTCTGTGAGATTTTCAATTTTACCCTTGTCTTTTTTGCAAGAGAAGTAATAAAAAATTATAGAGGAGGGCAAATAGGACATTGTACAATTGATGACCAATTTATGAGCTTCAAAAATCAAGAATATGGAGTACTTTTACTCAATCCTAGGTGTTTCTTAATAGTCGTGTAGAAACCTAGAATGACTTATATTTTAAAACAGAGGGAGTACTTTTTTAAATGTAGATCACATCTAACGGTGCGGATATTTAATTTGGAAAACTGAGATATGATAATTGAGATGTCTCCCTAGCTAACTAGGGTGTCACCCTAGCCCCCTTATTCTTTATTATATTTATACTTCAAATATTATTCTAGTGAATCACTTAATTATGTTGTCTATCTTTTACACTCTCTTGTTTGAGTTATACCTACTCCTCGTTGATTTCACCAATAGATAGGTTGTATGGTCTATTGTTACAACTATAATCATGTAATTATGTCTCAAGAATATAGTTAGATGTGGTCAATATAAACAAAGTAGTTTGGTATACTATACTGTACCTGAATGTTTGGGGCTAGTAGACTTGGTTGATCGGCAAAAAACATAACCATTCTCCCAATTTCTTGTTTCAGAAGTATTCTCCTTTCACGGTGTATGGCATCGTAAGTGGCAAGCGCTTGTTCTTGTACCTCACTGTAATGAATCAACATTGTAAAAATGAATTTCGCAACAAAAAATCTCGAACAGCCCAAATGGCAAATGCCTTATCATAGAAAAGGAGCAAAGATACTTCCAACTAGACTAGGACTCTATAATGAGCTGAAAACTATATTATTAAAACAAAATCCAATCAATCTACTATAACATACACTGGTATATATTATTACAAATCCAGGATACATACCATATCATTTTCTCAACTTGCTTTGCAACATTATACTCCAGATCTGCTTCCTTCTGTTTTGCACGTCCAGATTTGGCCATTTTCTTAGATTCCAAAATCCTTGGAAGAACATAAAGCTGGTATTCTTCATGCACTAAAACATACTGCAAGACAAAGGACCCAAAGAGGCCATTACATAATTCAGAAAAGAAGTTGAGATGGGTACTGTCTACTTTTTCACCATGCTTACCTCATCCCTGAATAAGGTGAGGACTAAGTTTTCCTTGAGTACAACCTGCAAAAAAAAATACCATAGATAAGGGACAATACAGATTATGAGCGTTATTTCTACAGTGATGCAATTATCGATAGATGTGAAATCCAAAAGACAAGATAAGGAATAAAAAGCATTCCCCTTGTAAATAAACACTAGTTATTAGCATTTTACCAAATGAAACTACTAATGTCAATGCCTTATGCATATTGAACCACAGTCTTTGTTTAACTAAAGTACTGAAATTTAGGCAAATAAATGCTTCAATACACAACAAAAGAGGAATTCCATAGCATTATATATTCCTTTCCACAGGAACTGCATTGAACAAAAACATTGATTGAAATTCACCTAAAATATCAAGTAAAGTTAAGATTATAAACTTTTAGGTGATTAATAAACCATGGAATAATATACTCAAAAAAAAAATTAGTACTACTATTATTATATACAAAAAAAAGAAAAAGGGATTAGATCCCAAAATCCATCAATCGAGCTTACACACCCAGGCAAGACTTATACAACCTACACAGGTGAAGGAAGAAAAAAGTTGACCAAAAAAAAATAAGCAGTCAAATTTTAAGAAAATATTAAATCTAATAGCAGGATGAAATGTGTTCCTTTATAATGTTTATATTTCTATTTCACCAACAAAAGGTAGTAAATAAATATATACCATTGCAATATCAATACTCGTAACGCGGAGTAGCTCATTAGGACAAACAAGATAACCATAAAGAACCCACTGTCGGTATGCAGTAACATTGGCCAAATCTTGAGCCCTCTGCAAGAATGACAGAATGAAACAACTGATAAACCCATCACTCAAAGATATATCAAATTGGAAATGGAAACAAAATAATATTTCTGTAACAATCCAAAACATAAGGAAGAGATGGAAAGACCCAATGCATTCATAAACCATGGGATTGGCAACATAACATTCAAAAAATTTATTGCTTAAAAGAAGGTTATTTGAATATTAGTTCCTTTTGAAACATGTATTTCCAAATTAGTCCCCAAAATCATGTAATCATGTTATTTGCTATTAGGTATTCCCATTTAAGCTAATAATTATGGAAATTAGTGCCTAGAGCCATTTTAGTCATGGATTTTAACCAAATTGCCCTTGTACTTAGTGGAATTTTGTTTTCTCTCTCATACTCCTCCTAAACTAAGATGGAGAATGAAAAGAAGAAGGGGGGAAAAATTTCTTTATCATTTCTTGAATAGGATTATGGTGATGATGATGACAACAAACAGGAGGAGAGGGAAGGGTTAGCGTTTGGGCGGGTTTTGATGGAGATAAGAGAATGTGATGGGGTATTTTGGTCTTTGGGAAGCTCTATTTGGTCAAATAACCATAAATACGGCACATTTGAACAAAAATCATCTCTAGATATAATGGGAGAGTTGGAGTTGTAATTTGTCAACATATAAATCCGTGAGTTGTACGGGCAACTCAAACTCTCCCATTAATTACAACAAAAACAAACAAACAAACAAAAATTAACATATTTAAAATGTCCAACACACGTTAAAAATAAATTTTCAATATTTTTTAACACCAAACATACACATGTGTTGCACGTACAACTCAAATTCTACTTAAAAACACAGCTAAATTTGAAGGGGGGGACCTTGAACTATTCCCTTTATGCAGGAAATCTCACTAAACTTTTTTTTTGTGCAGAAAACCACATTCAAGTATAGTTGCAAAAAACCCACTCCGACGGCGTGAACTTTCTGCTAAAGTTGAGTGAGGTTTTTTGACAATAATGAGAAAGATGCATGATGTTTTCTGAACCAACTTGCAAAGATGAATGAGGTTATCTAATACAAGCAGAAAAGTTAGATGTGATTTTTTTAAATACTTCAGGTGGGTTTTTTGCAACTATACTTTAGTGTGGTTTTCTGCGCAAAAAAAAAAAAAAAAAAAAAATCAGTGAGGTTTTCTGCATAAAGGGAATAGTTCAAGGGGTTTTTTTCAAATTTAGCCTAAAAACACATGCATTACACGTACAAATCGTAGTTTTTTCTTCCAAATATTTTTCCCAAATACGTGCAACGCACGTCCAACTCCAAAACTATTTCTTAACACATATCGCATGTGAATATCCTTCAACTCTTATCAAAACGTGCATCGCACGTGAAAAATACTAGTAACTAGGAGAGCCTATCTAGTTTAGTAGGACTCAACTAAGAGACCTAAAGCAAATAACACAATCTGGAATACTAATTTGAAATTACATGTTACGAAAGGGACTAATATCTAAAAAACCCACACACAAAAAAACATTCATAAACTTTTGGGGAGTTTACACCTACCATGGGATGAGCACAATTTGTCAGTATGTCAGGATAACGAGGGTGAAATGGACTTAGAAATCCTTCGTTCCTCAATTTCCTTGTGTCGATTGAAAGAAATATAATTGGGCCCACAGCCTCTAGTACCTGTAATATAGAAGGAATTTAGAGTTTGATCATGTAAAGCCTTTTAACCAGAACACAGATCACCTAATTGTCTAGAGTTTGATCATGTCGGGTCTTTCAACTAGAATCGTAGATAACAAAACTTTCTATGGCATATCCCTCACATTTAAGGGTATGTTCTAAATTTAATATCCAGTTATAACATCTATAAAGCTGTGGTAATTTAAGATTACTGAAAGATTTGAATGATCCTTCCATTTTGCCAAATACACACTGCTTAAAAATCTTATAAATGTTTATAAAATTGTTCTGGCTAAATCAATCATCAGAAAGTAAAGATGTTTGAATTGAATACCAAAATCCACTGCTGTTAAGACCCAATTCGAAATTTGTTATATAAATTAGTGAAATTGTGAAATTTGTTTGTAAATAATATTTCTTCAGCTTTATCCTTTCCTAGTTCTATCCCCAAATTTTCTTTTCCCCTTCTAGTTCTACCAAAACATTAAACAAAAAAGGCACAAAATTATCGAATTTCAGGTAAAGCAATCATGATTGTAGATATTTCGCAATAATGACATAAGCTAGGGTTAGGAGCATGACCTCTCCAATACGAGGGCTCACAAAATTAAGATCCTCTTGCAAACCTTTCACAGGTGGATCATAAGAATCTACAAACTGAACCAATCTGTTGAAACAAAAGATAAAGAAAGAAAAATTATGAAAAACAAACTATTAAGCAAATACACAATGTTGGTTTTTATGATACAGAACAAACAGCACCAAATAATAAGCTCCAAACAAAGTGACAATGTAATCAATAATGATCTGTATTAAACTGTATTCCATCGTTTGAGCCTTCAAAATGATACCATGTAATATTACTATGTGCAGTAGCTATTGTACAATATACATAGAAAATACTTTTGGTGTCTCCTTTATCATACATTTATGCAGAGACATGTGATATCAAACATAGATTCAGGAACGCTTTACTCAACAAATAAAATTCTGAACAAAAGAATACATACCAGTAACCAGATTGATGGAAAGTGAAAATCTAGAACTGCATGTGTATTGCAAGCTCAATAAGCTTGAACAAAATTGTAAGTTCGATAAACTAAATGACAAACAGAAACATAACCTGGTCGAGCTAGGCTTGAGTTCATAATTAGTTCAGTCAACACTCGTGTAGGATATTCTACAACATAAATGAGCTTAGCTCTACCACAAGACATTACATTGTTTTGGATCTGATTAGGATTTGCATTGGTTAACTTTCATTGCATTTTTACCCTCTGGCACATACCAGAAATTTGGTTAATCTAAACATTTCATAGAGTAATAATGTTGTATTTACTACTGTTTTTGGCTGATCATAGAATATATATATATATATATATATATATATATATATATATATATATATATATACACACACATACTATTTGTGGCATAGAAATGTCAAAAGTCTAAAAAGAAAACCATGATGGTCAGCTTAATAAATAAATTAGCGAGAAAGAACTCAACTCCAGCTTGTTCAGCTTAATTAACAATCAGCTGATCATAGAATGATATACACTAATATTTGTGGCATAGATATGTCCAAAAGGATAAAAGGAAAAAACTACAGGCTCGACTCAATATATAAATTAGCAAAAAGAACCGAAACCAGCTTGTTCATCTTAATTTACAACTTTACAAAACTCATGGATCAAACCAGCTTATATTCTTTTCGGATATCCAAATAAATTTTCTTTAGTATCTAACTCCTTTAACCTATGGTAATATAGAAGCTTGATGATTACCCATCTACAACAAGTGATGCCAGTGATCTATGGGTACTATAACTATAACTGATGACTATATCCCATTTAGATGTATGCAAATAAAGAATATTTAGCAGTTCAAATCAAACTAGCTATCAAAATGATAGCACCCAAATAGTTTCTCAAATGTAATTGTCCTACCGATGGTAAAACTCACAATCTCGTCCACCTCTTGATATGTGCAAGAGATTGTACACTTGCAGAATCATTTTTCTTGGTATCTGTAGAGAGAAAAACATATTGCTAAGAGAATCAATACTGGAAGGGAGCAAGATAGATTTTTAAATGTAGTCAATATGGATATGCTATTGAAAAACCAAAAATTACAAAAAGAAAAGGGAAATAAATGTTACTTTATCAGAGAAAAGATTCACTCGAACAAAGGAACAAAAGAGGTCCATGAACGCATGTAGAATCAGTGAGTTCTGATGGGGCTGCAAAAACGGCGCCCGGAACAACAACATAGTTGAATATTAGCACTTAATACCATAAAATTCCATTTGGTATACTGTCTAAGCATTCAGAATACCACTTCATGACATAAAATGAAAATTGAGATAAAGGTTTAGATAGAAAAAATTGTGAGCTATGAATAATGCTTACCAACAAAGTAATAACAGTGCTACTCAAATCTAAAATAAGCCGCAACGCTTGCTCCCGGAATGCCATTAAGTCAAGAAGTAGCTGGAAAAAAAGGAAAATTTTACGTAAAACTGGCAAGGAACTAATATTAGAAAGAAGAGAAAGAAGAAAAAAAAATTGTTTAAAAGCTAAAGTAACATAGTTCAATGAAATGTACCACCTCTGTGTTGAACCAACCGTTTATGTAGATGTTTTGATGTTTGACAATATGATTTTTGGTTCTAATGACGAATTAAGTGTGTACGTTTTGAGTCTTAGAGCCATTGTTGGAGATTGATGGAATCAAGCTATAAACGTCATATATTTGGAGGATGGAAGAAAATTAAGCTTAGATGCTGGCAAACTCTACATAAAGCTTCATTAAGCTTCATTTTGAGATGCTCAACTTCAAATAATTAATTTCAATACCTAAGTGAAGATTCAAGCTATAATTGAAGATTCAAGCCAAAAGCAGAGTATCAAGCGAAGACGAAGACTTGCACTCCATCATAATTGAGCTCGGAGCTCAAAATTGGTTAGAGTTCCTATTTTATAAGGAATCTTGTTACTAATCAAGCAATAGGTGGGATCTATCCTAGAGTTTTATACACATTCAATATATAAAGCTTTCAACTTGATTTTTTACTAAAATGGCTCACATCAGTTTCCGTGCATCCAAAATGACTTTTGAAACTTGCATTAGCGTATAATTACATTCTACATTCATGGTGCAAAGTTTCATAATTTTTAAAACTTATTCATACTCCTATTGCAAATTAATTCTTCTTAAGTATCGGAGTAATTGTTATTATTAGTTGATTGTGATATGGAACCATATCTTGCAAACCGTGAGTCAAAACTCAGTTCTACAAGTTGTATTAGTTCACCAATGATGTTTCCCAACTTTGAGCAAACTTTCGTAATTTTTGGAACACATTTGTTATTAGTTCACTTATCTTACTCCCCTATTAAGTATCTTCAAAACAGCTCAAGCAACTGTTTTCATGAGGTAGTAACTTCTTGCATGCATATCCAAAATAAGTTCTACAGATTCCTTTTTTTTTACAGTATACCCATCTACATGCCTACCAAGTTTTATAATATTTGAAATTTTATTAATATATATAATTTATTTTTTCAACCTAAATGATCACAAAACAGTGAAATTCTGGACTTAACCAAAATCCGGATCGACATGGTATGGAAGCATGTCGGCTACTCTCTGGTCCATAATTAAAATTTGGGGTGATAGGCTAGATACCCTACCGGTCCATATGTTTTTATGCTATTTTCCTATTGGTTGTTTGGGCAAAAACTTGACAGCTTTTTGTACTTCAATTCTAGCTCATGCAGTCTTCTAAAAGTCACTAGGTGGTAGACGAGCGGTCGATGGGGCCTAGCGCCTAAACCTTGTAGGCGGAGCCTAGGCAGCTAGGCACTAAGCAGGTTTAATTTATATATTTATAAGAAAATATAATATTGCACAAAATACAAGATATATATATAATACTAAAAAAATAACTCGAAAAATCATAAATGGAAATTAGCTCAATAGTAGAGCACTCGTTTGTGTATTGCCCATTATCAAGATTCCAATAAGAGAGGGGTGATCGATTTGAGATTTTGACGATTTGGGGAAAGCAATAGCAATTTTGGGGATTTTTGATTTAGGGGTTTGGGTTTTTTGGGGAGAGAGAGAGAAGCAGATGGGACGGGGATTTTGGGAATGTACGGATTTAAGTGAACCAGTTTACTTAACAACAACCAAAAAAAAAACGCACCCACACAGACCCGCCTAGACAGCTAAATCGATTTTTTAAAATGCCCAGGCCCTAGCCGAGTCGGCTGGGGGCGGCCTAGCGCCTAGACGGAGCCTAGGAAACCGCCTAGGGAAATTTTTAGAACACTGAGCTCATGTTTGACCTTCCCATTGATCAAAATACCACTCCAAGAACTCTAAATAGGGTTGTTATGAAGGGTATATGGGTCTATTCAATAGGGGGCTCAAATTTGAGTTTTTGAGTTTGGTTTTTCCCCCACCTTTCTTATATAAGCTATTATTTTCTCTATCCATTTTTTCTATAGGATTTTACATCAAAAAACTTTCATATTCATATCTCTTGATCTCAATTTTCTAGATCTTGCATATGATCATCATTATTTTGATTAGCTTACAACCTCCAAGTTGTAATTTTTGATATTGTATTTCTTGTGAGCTTTATTTGGTTCTCCTCCTATTTAAAAACAACAATATTTGTATTTGAGTGTTTTGAGTGATTGAGTGCTTATGAGCATCTCCTGCTTTTGAAGTGAAAATCCTATAAGGGTGTTTTAGGTGGAAGTCCACTTGGGAGAAGAGACGGAAAAGTCCTACAAGGTACTAGGTGTTAAGTCCTCTTGGGAGTGGCGATGTGAGATTCCTCGGCAAGAAGAGAACTCAAAGTATTGTCGTAAACTGAGTCTTGGCTCCAGTCTGAGCACGGCTATTCTTTACTGAAGTGTAAGAGATGAGGTCCTTAGAAGTGGATTAGAGAAGGGTTCTTGAACCACCTAAAAAAATTTGTGATGTTGTGATTTGGCAGTCACATTCTCCAACTCCCTCTATTTACTTTAATTGCTTTTATTTTCTTATTATTCATTAGTTTTTTTGGTTCATTAGAAGTAGATTGTCGAAATTGTGTTTAGTGGGATAATTTGGTATTAATTGGGCACCCCCCACCTAGGGTTACTTTAACTCTATATATGATGATTAAGATGGAATGAAACTTTACTTAATTGGCAGATCAATCCATAAAAGTTGAAGTTATTTTAATGCTTATGATCTCTTTGAAACTTGAAAGGTAGGAAGTCTCCAAGAAAATTGAGATATTCGCAACGTACCAGATGTATCATATTGGAATTTTGCCAACTGATACTCCAGAAATTTCTTTTTTTTAAATATAAATGATAGACCAATATTGCAATACTGAGCTTTTGAACCTTGTTAAGGTATAAATAATGTTTTACTAAAGTGGCAATCAGATGTGGGATTTCAATGTCCTTAATTGAAGTACATTATATCAGCTTAACAGTGTCATACATATAATTATGTAATGTGATGGTAATAATGATTATGACAGACAACAAACAGAAGTTGTTAAGAGAGCACCTAGTGTCATTTGAAACTCACTTCATTAAGTGATTTTGCCTATAGTACAGATAAGCAATAACCTTCCTTCCGCTTGATTCACATGGCTGATCATAGACGGCGTTTGTTATGTTATCTTGACTAAATATAAGTATATATGTATTTATGTATATAAACATATTGGTTCGTAGCTATTATGTTATCTTGACCAAAAATAAGTGTAAATGCATTTACGTGTATATAGATATTATTGACTAGAATAAATACCTATCGTTAGTAAAATCTTGTAAAAAATAGAAGGCAAGTGCACAGGCTGTAAAGTAAGAAATTACTTTGACTCATAGATAGCACAAGAAAACGATGGGTGCATAAACAAACTATAGCTTAATAGAAATAATTAATAGAAATATATGCATACCACGATCCATGGTTCTAGATTTTGTAAATAAATTTCTGCATTTTCATTTAGACCATCAAGAGCAAGTTTGTCAACCTGCAATTAACTCATAATTAGTCAAATAAGAATTTCATCCCCTTGTGAAACAAGCTTACCATCCAAAGAATAGACTTACTTTCTCAAGCTGCAATTTATTAGGATGCTCAGGAAACTTCTTTGACAAAAGTACACAAATTCTTGGGAAGTTGGGGGCTACACCAGCTTTCCAGAATGATTCAGAAAATGTGTGTGATGCTGGATCTGGGTTGTCCAAAATATGATATAATCTGTACATTTTAGACAATAAGCCCTCCGCAACTTTGGAAAGTTGGACCACCCATTCCATATGTAAAGCCCTTTGATTATTTCCGGAACTTGGTGTAGATTCTGGAACATGCTTCCAGTTCACTGAAGTGGAAGGAGAAGATTCATCAGGACTAAGGTACTCAGACCATCTAGACATCCCATCCAAATCTCGAGACTTAAAGGATCTTGGAGATGCCTCTTGGCTTGAAGTGTAGCTCCTTGCCTTCGCCATGATTTTAGCCAACTGAAATGCCTGCAATCATCAGTCCATATCTTAAGGGTTTTTTGTCTTAAATCTTGTCCAACTCAATTTATTGGTCAACTCAGTACTCTCTCCCTTTCTCTCTTGTCACCAAATACAACACAAAAGATAACTAAAGTTTTTTTCCTTTTTTTTATTAAGGATAGAGCAAAAGCTCTATCCAATAGTATTAAAACAAAAATATTACAAAGTAGAATAATAGCAGATTTAAGAAGACCCCAAAGAGAGAACCACCACTGGAGGAGGTAAAATATCCCAGTACAAGCCCCCAGAACCTAACATTCTACCAGAAACTACCGGTGCTTTTAAAGTAAAGGTACCTCCACTTAGAAAACAACTCTTCTTATCTTAACCCCATTCTCAATCAAGGTCTAAACACATACAAACTGTAACGACCAGTATGGAAATAAAGTCATAAAATGTCACTAGTAATTTCTTACTTGAAGTAGAGGTATACATGTTGCAGAATCTACCAATAACTAGTAGTGCTAATAGCGAAAACACACCAGAAGCAATAGAAACTATCAAGACCTAGATAAACCAAGAACAAGCCACCACGATATATGCAAGATCTCACAAAAACACAATCAGTATGCAGAGATAACCAATACTTCTTATTCCCCAAGAAATACAAAGATTACAAAGAGATTACAACTCTAAATCTCTCTCTCTCACCTTTGAAACACTCGGCACAATCCCCTCTTGAAGTTGAACAATGATAATGACTCACCAATTCTCTCTAATCAGTTGATGAAGGATTAGATCCACACAAACCCTAAAGTCTACAGCCATATATATAGCCCCTAAGTAAACTCTAAAAGATAAACACAAATTTAGCTTATTGGGCATGAATCCCGTCAGCCCAAATAACACACATCGCCGCTGACGGTCGACCACACCCCCATGTCAGTCGACCGTCCCCTTCTCTGTTGAACCCTGTATACTCGAAGAACTCTCAGCAGCTTGGGTCGGTCGACCGGTCGACCGCAACTCTCCAAACTGCACATCTTCTACTTGCTGTTGTCTTCTCTTGTTATCTTTGTCTCCTCCTCTTCTTCTCCAACTCCAAGTACTCTGTGCCTACGTGTATTTGAGGCCACAATCCTAATAATCTCCCACTTTGACCAAATACACAACGCTTTAAAGTAATTGTAATCTTTACCTCGCATTATCTCTGTCAATCTTCCACTTTCATGGAAGACCCAAGTACTCTCCACTCTCATGAAGAGCACCTCTGCTACTCCACCACATGGAGTGCACCAACCACCCCTCATCGCCTCATGAAGGATGTGCTCCACCAATCGCATAGAGCATGAATACTAGAGAAACAACCTCCCGTGTCAGATTCTGTATTACATGACTCCCCAACTCGCAAAATCTCCATTAACACTGGACATGGTTCAACCATCTGCACTAAAAGTCTTAGTGGACGACACCTCCACAAAATCCACAGACTGTTCAACCCCTACAGTCCCATTTTGGTTACCCTCATCGACATCACTCCGCATATCAATATCGCAAAGTACTCACCGCAGCAACGTCTTGCCCTTTAGAATCACTTTCATGGCCAGCAGCTCCCACTAAATTAGTAACCTCCCCTCCACAACTGAAAGAACTTGGTTGCACCCCACACAACCTACTACTCGATTCCGGCTGAGAATCAACTACATGAGAAACGCTCCTCACGTCTCTAAGCAAATACAGTGTTCCCTCACGCTTCCCTTTTACAATTACTCTTGAACCTACAGCTATACGCCACTCTCCACTACCAATTGTAGTAGACATGTCCTTTTTGTCTGGCCTTCCAATCGAGATAAGATTATTCTTCAAGTCTGGAACATGCCTTGTCTCCCACAAGACAACACACTGATGATCATTGGCTTTCACGCGAACAGTACCAACCCCACGTACAGGACACCAGTGACTGTTCCCCATGATCACATCTCCCAAAAAACTCTCCTTGTAGTCATCAAACACCTCTCCCATCGGAGTGCAATGAAAAGAAGCTCCCGAATCAATACACCAATCTTGAGTGCCCAACTCCTTCCGAGCTAATAAGCATAACTCTTCAACAAGCCCCACTTGAGCTTCCTTTGAGTTATCTCTCTTCGGTTTCTCCTGCTTCCTCTTCATATAAGCCTTACAGCTGCGCATAATGTGACTCATCTTGTGACAATACCAGCACTCAGGCCCATATCCCCCATTGCTATCATTAGACCCACTCTCAGATGAACTACTCTAATCCTTTCTACTTCGACTGCTCTTAGATCTCTTACGCTCTTCTCAATCGCTATCATTGTGGAATCTCTAGAAGAAGATGATGGATATCCCCCGTTTCTCACCCTTTTCACCTCCTCATTCAGAATGCTACTCACCACATCCTGTAGAGTCGTCGAATCTATCATAGTGTTTGTAATAGTCTGTTCTACCTTACCATAACTATCAGGCAAAGTAGATAGAAATAACAATGACTATCCCCTCTCTGAAAACATCAAACTTGCACATTCCATCTGTGGTAGTAAACCATACAGTAATTGTTCACATGTTCTACTACTGAACCCCATTTCCTCAACTTCATATTAACCAATTTCTTTAGATGAAGAATTTGATCAGATGCCGATGGTTTCTCATATATATCCTGTGAGAATCTCCATAGCCTCCTTTGTGGTCTTTGCCTTCGAGATATGAAATAACACCTTCCTACTCAGTTCCAACTGAATTTGCCCTAGCACCTTCTGATCCAAATGATTCCACTCCGTCAAGACTTTTGCATCCTTGTCAGCATCTTTCAGCTTCTCATCGAACAACAGACCATCAAGATCTTTCTGACGAAAACGCTATCATCTGAATCTTCCACATCGTGAAGTCACTCCTATCGAACCCTTGATCTTCGACTTGCTATCGGCTATCCCGAACCTAGTACCCTGATACCACTTGTTGCAGAATCTACCAACAATTCGTAGTGCTAATAGCGGAAACACACCACAAGCAATAGAAACTACCAAAACCTAGATGAACCAAGAACAAGCCACCACGATATATGCAAGATCTCACAAAAACACAATCAGTATGCAGAGATAACCAATACTTCTTATTCCCCAAGAAATACAAAGATTACAAAGAGATTACAGCTCTCAATCTCTCTCCCTTAACTTTGAAACACTCGGCACAATCCTCTCTTGAAGTTGAACAATGATAACGGTTCACCAATTCTCTCCAATCAGTTGATGAAGGATTAGATCCACACAAAACCTAAAGTCTACAGCCATATATATAGCCCTCAAGTAAATCCTAAAAAATAAAAAAATCCAGCTTATTGGGCCTGAATCCCGTCAGCCCAAATAACACACAGCGCCGCTGACGGTCGACCGCACCCTCAGGTTGGTAGACCGCAACGTGTAAAGCTCACACCCGAGACATGACCGGTCGACTGCACGGTCGACCGTCTCCTTCTCTATTGAACTCTATACACTCGAAGAACTCTTAGCAGCTTGGGTTGGTCGACCACACCCCAAGTCAGTTGACCGCAACTCTCCAGACTACACATCTTCTACTTGTTGTTGTCTTCTTTTGTTGTCTTCGTCTTCTCCTCTTCTTCTCCAACTTCAAGTACTCCGTGCCTACGTATATTTGAGGTCACAATCCTAACAATACATGCCATACATTTGCATACATTTACCTCTACTCAACAAACTAAAAATTACCTTCTACTATTTTGTTGTATACAAAGCTAAGGTAGCAAGCGAGAAAACGAGAGATTGGAGGTAAGGAAAAATTGAGGTTCGGGTGACATTTATAATTTCAAGTAAGCTAACAATAAGATACGTACGGGTGTGTTAGATACCTCTGCATGACTCCAATTATTCTGACCAATCTCAATTCCAAACAATTGTAACTTCCTTAATTTTCATACAGAATGGATTGAGTTAAAAAAGAACTCCACCCAAAAAAACAAAATTAGTAATATAAAGTAACATCACCCAAACAATTACACTTACAACTGGAAGGCAAGAAATAACAAGCTAAGATATTTGGTCTTCAGCAATCTATTCATTTCCTACATTCTAAATTGTAACTACAAATTGTAACCACCGCAAGTGGCCTAGTGGTAAGAGCGATGGGACTTGGAGTGTGCTCCTCCAAGGTCCTGGGTTCGAATCCTAGTGTTCCCAAAAGAAGGGGATTAAATGCTTGCGCTGGCCAGTGGCACAGAGGCTACCTAATCACGGGGCCCTGGTCTCCCAGTCATGGGGCTGGGGATTAGTCTGACCCATAGAGGGGGATGGGATACCCCAGTTAAATCAAAAAAAAAAAAAAAAAACTACAAATTGATCAAGGTGATATATCTCCCACCGAATTTGGGCAATTTGCTACACGCATTCGTATTAGATGCCAATTTTTCGAATCTATATCGAGCAAATTACACTAAAAACATAACTACAAAACAGTTGCACCTACAACTAAGTAGATCTAAGGAACAAACAAACCAATTACGCTATAAAAAACCAAAAATGCAACCCCAGACCTTGTTTTTTCCTTCCCAAACCCATCCTAGCAGTCAACCAATCAAAACCCAGAAAGCAAACAAGACAATTTTTTTGAAATTTAAAGAGAACCCATGATTACAATCAACAGGTGACCCATTTGCCAAAATCAAAAGGGGTTGAAGAGAATGTCTAGTACCTTGGGTTAGCAAGAAATCAGATAGAAATTCCCGTAGTTTTGAGAGAGAAGACGAAGGAGCGGCAGATGCAGGTCAAATGGGCAGATCGGGTACGGATCCGCCTAAGAGAGAGAAAGAGAGTTTGCGTTTTTTCTCTCTTGAAGTTAAAGTGGAGTATTAGAGAGGTGGACTGTCTTAGTCTGAGACAGAGTTGGAAGCCTGGGAGTTTGTGCAGAGTGTAATAATAAATTTTTAAAATCCGTACTGACCCACATTATAAAAATAAGACTAAATTTTAAAAAATATACAAAGTTTTAGCTAGTTTACAAAAATGCATAATTTTTTTTTTTTTAAAGAACACAATGTTTAAATAAGATTCACTGGATTAGTTAGGATTAGAGTTAGGGTTAGGGTTAGGTTAGGTTAGGGTTTAAAAAAACAACTTTCATCTTTCATTTGTGTTTAAAAAAACCACATCCATCTTTTATTTGTGTTTAAAAAAATATCACTTAACTAATCATATATTTAAATAACCCCCCCGAACTAACCCTAACCCTAACCCTAACTAACCCGGTGGACCTTATTTAAACATTGTGCCCTTTTTAAAAATTAAAAAAACTTCTCTGTACTTTTTTTAAACTGGCCCAGAACTTTGTGTACTTTTTTTAAATTTTGCATAATAATTACCAAACTGATAATACTTTTTGACACATAAGCATAAAACATTATTGATAATAACGGCATATGTTATTTTGAGGTCATTATTATTAATAGCGGCACCAGTAAAAAAAAACCAGTTGTCATTATTGGGAGTTACGGCAACAGTGCAGCTCGCATTCACTTAGAAGCTCTATAACTTGAAGAAAAAAGTGTAAATGTGAAAACATCTTATAACTGATCACGTTATTCCAAATAACGGCAACCTTAAGCTGATGCCACTTTGGTAATAGCAGCATCAGTATAATAATATTTTCACACATAAAGTGGTCGCCCCCTCTTCTCCTTCCTCTTTCACTTTATCTCTCTCTCCCTCCACTCTCGAATCCAATACCCTAAAATCCTTGATCCCACACTTCTCCTTCAATGTGTCATCTTTTATATCCCCAAATAATTCACAAAATACTCATCCATAAAACCTATTTCTCATCCCCACTGATTCCATCCTCTCTCTGTTCACTTGGATCTCTGCGTCGATTCTTCTACAACTCACCTTGAATCCAAAATTATGCTAGGTATTTGAAAACCCTTAATTTCTTTAAAAATATTCACTCTGTGTATTGAGATTTATATTGATAATGTAGTATATGAGATGTTGTGGAGATTGATATAAGTAGTAATATGAATTGATGTGGAAATTTTTTATATACTAGAATGACAATGTAGTATATGAGATGTTGAGGAAATTATGTATATACTATAATTGTTATATTTTTTTAAAGTTCGGAAGATTTATGTATATGTATGAATGGATGTTGATATGAGATTTATATGTATGTATGCATATAAATATGTAGTGTATTGTGATTTTGTGGAGATTGTTATGAGTAGTAGTATGATACGAGTATTGAGACATGCTTTGGATATTGATATGAGTAGGATATTCATATGAATAGTGTATTGGTACGAGTACTCAATCGTCAAATTTTTAATATATGAGAATTGGTTTATTTTTCAAAAAGTTGAAGCTTTGTGTATGTATGAATGGATATACGCAGTGTGTTCAGATGTTGTCGATATTAAAATGAGTAGTGTATCGAAACGAGTAGTGTAATCTCAATACTCAAATTTTGTTCATGAAAAATGGTTTATTAATGTTAACATAGAAATAGTGTGGATCGTTATAGCCATTAGGTAGTGGTAGAGGCCAACCATCATCACAAGTAAGAAGCGGTTATTATTTCGAGCTCTAAATCTTAATGTCTAATATTGTTTCTATAATAACAAGAATTTATATTTTTGTATAGGATGTCGGCCAACCATCTTCTTCGTATGTAGTAGGTGCGTCGTCTTCTGCCGCACATGGAGGTCCAGGTCTATTAGACCCAACCTTGCTCTACTTGCAAGAAGAGCACAAGTCTCAGGAAGTGTTGAAGGGGGAGAAGAAGGTTATCTGTGAACTTTGTTGTTGTTGTTGTTTATGCATGATTTCTATCCTTTAGTGTTTGTGAGGTCTATATTTTTTTGATTATCCATGATAACAAAATCTTGAGTTTGATTGGTGAGAAATATTGATAACGTGAATGTACGTTTTGCAACTTGAAATTGTACAAGTCTGATACACAGATTGATGCCCTATGTTTTTTCTTTTAAAAAAAGTCCAAATAACTGATGCTGCTATTGGGAATAACGACATCTGTTACCTGTAACGTTATTCCAACAGCGGCATCAATTCAAAACATCCACATACTCATATCTCGCACAGTCCAATTTTTCATTATAGATGTTGTCGCTATCCCAAAGAACAGCATCAAATATAATAATGCCGTTATCGAAAATAACGGCATCAGGTTATGACAATTTTTGGAACAAACTTCCACTCTCTGGAACTCTCTGTCTGTAACACCCCGAATACCAAAATACGGTAATTCGTAGCTCAACAGGATATACACTTCACTTCGTACAATTTTACAATGTATTTTGAAATTTTTATTACATCATTGTTCTTTTACATCAATAACGCAGCGGAAAATAAATGAAGTACAACATGATAAATATACAATTTCAACAACTTGAACATGTAACTAATCATGAGCATCAGATTCATCTCCATATCTCCTTGTAAGATCTAAGTCCTACATATGAAACTGTGGGCATGTCAGTTGCTTACAATCGACGCAATGTTACAAACAGCGATCAAACTGTATTATAACGAAATCTCTTACTTTAACAAATCACAAACTTGAATGCATATAAAAGTGTAAAGAGTGAATACCCTAGATATGTGTATGACATGACTTAATGCCTAATGCAGGTGTTATACTACAATGGCACTAAAGCATACTTGTTCGGATTCTATGCATTCCATACTACATAGGTCTGAGGGCAAGCACCTACGTACTCCACATTAAAGGGTTTAATCCCTCGACATGATAACTACCCAATAATAAAACAAAGTTTAGACATTCCACAAGTACGGATTCCAGTCCTGGAGATCCACCGCCTGACTATACAGAATCATCGTCGTGCGAACATCCCGCAAGTGTCCCTCTAGCCTCGGTATACACATATACACTGGATTATGGCTTATTATCCGTTCGACTATTCATGATTCCGGAATCTACCGCCCGATCAATCTTAATCCCGGATTTAATTAAGGCTCACCTCCATCGCAAGCAACCACAGTCCCGAAATCCACCACCCGACTGGGTCTATAGTCCCGGAATCCACCGCCCGACTATATAGAGGCCCTCCACTTAAGTTTGCCCAAGTTTATTACATCTTCACTTAGTGCCTAATTCTTAAGTTTGAACAAGAATAAATAATACTACCTAGAGCTAGTTTACCATCCTGCCGGTCTTACACAAAAATACCGAGAACGACACCCTTATTGGCCACTTCTCAAAAATCAATTATTTAGTACCATTACTTTTGCCAGTACCTGAGTATCACTAAGCCTCTAGAATCAACAACTTTCCATGTTCAACAATTTGGGGTACTCATCCTCTTATAATTCATATTCTCAAATTTCATGTATTCATAATTTATTCAAATTCTTTCATGCATTCTTATTCATTCATCAATAGGTACAATCTCAACCTATTCATTTTCATAAACACTTTCATATTCATCCAAAACTTGCTTGAATCAAGTTAATTAATATTAAGACATAATCTCTTTAAAAATTATCTTTGAAAATCAATCTCATCATCTTCCTTTGATTTGTTTTGAACTAATCTTAACATATATATATATATATATATATATATATATATATATATATATATATATATATATATATATATATATATATATATACTAGATTTGCCCGTGGGCACGTGCCTACGGCACGTCTTCGGAACGATACAACACACGAAAAGCCCTGTAAACAGTAAAACAACAATTATGTAGTTCAGGTTTGAATAGTATGATAATAATTAGTTGCAAGTAAAAGTCCATGTTTCTATTAGTATGTGTTGAAAAATAATTATGAACTTTAAGTGTGGAAAGTGGTGAAATTTAACTGTTCAAGAGATATTTGTTATTGTCAATATAACATGTGCAATAAAAAAAACATAAAAATTCTGAAAATTTTACAAACCTGAAATCTTAAAATCTAAATTTCTAAGTAAATAAAGAAAGAATGGGAGAGAGGGAGAGAGAGAGAAAGAGAGAAATAGAGAAATATGAAAAAGTGCAAAGAGAACAGAGATAGAGAGTAATAAAGTAATGAATTATTTAGTTTTGGGAGGGAAATTTTAATTTTGGGATTTGAAATTTTGGACGGGAAAAAATGTTTTGTGAGAATCAATCTAGACCATTGGTTTTAGGGGAGATTGAATGAGAGCCACTTGATAGCTTTCTTTGTAATTTATTATATAGACCAGGTTTGCCCATTGACACGTGCCTACGGCACGTCTTCGGAACGGTACACCTTATTTGATCATATAAAATAGTTTTGGAGGTCGAGCAAATTAATTGAAGTAGCAAACATATTATATGAAAAACTTTTGGGGTCTAGCAAAAAAACATATTATATGATTTTTTTGAACTATTTTTAAAGTTTTTAAATTTTTAAATTTTTTAGTTTTAAAATTTTTTATTTTAAAAAATTTTATTTTCTTAATTTTTTGAATAGAAGAGGGAGGGAGAGAGGGAGGGAGAAAAAAAAATTAAATAAATATATGAGTTATTTTGGGTGGGGATTTGAATTTGAGTTTTGGAGGGAAAATATGTTTTGTGAGATAGATCTGGACCTTTGATTTTTGAGGGGATTGAAGGAGAACCACTTGATAGCTTTCTTTGTGTTTTATTATATAGATATATATATATATATATATATATATATATATATATATATATATATATATATATATATATATATATATATATATATATATATATATATATATGTGTGTCTTTCTTAAGTTCACATTCTTAAGTTCACATTTCATCTACTCATGAATATGATCTTTACTTTCCCAAAATATAACTTAAAACAGAGAATATCAATCAAGTCGTTTAAGTAACACTGCAAAACAATAAATTCAAAGTTAGAAAACTGCATTTCATGCTATTTGTAAAAATCATAGAAAATTGTATACTTCACGAAACATAGCGTTCTTTATATCAAACTGAAGGTATACAAGTCTACTTTCATTTTGTAGTTATAAGTTTTCTCGAAATACCATATCTATAACCCTGAATTCTTCAAAATATACAGTGGGGTCGAGATACTGAAATACTGCTAGTGTACAGTCTTGTTAAATTCATATAAAATCCAATTCTTTATGAAAATTTGAGTTCTTGGACTTTTCAGAAAGGTTAACGTGTCTACTATAATTTCTTAGTTTTGACTTTTCTTAAATTATTTCATTTACAATTATGAATTAATCAAAAACCGAAAGGTGTGCAGAATTTCTGCAACCAGCAAACTACTAACCAGTTTTGAGTTTAGAATAGAAAGCTCAAGAAGACACCCACCTCAAATGAAGATTCTAAAGTAGAAGAAGACTCTTACAAGTTGCTCCTAGCTCCAAGAATTGGACTTTCTTCTTCTCCTAGCAAGCTCTTCTTCCTCCAAGCAAGAACTCAAACAATTCTCTCTTTCTTCTTCCTCTCTTTCTTACTTTTATCTTTTGTTTCTTTTGATCTTTGGTGCGAGATTATGAAGGAAAGGGGGTGGTATTTATAGGGTTTGAGAAGGCTCTTCTACTACTCAAATTAAGTGTTCTAATTCATAACCTACATAACCCCCTTCACTAATTGCCCACTCACCAATATTCTCACGAACTCCCAACTCTTCCTATTCTTATGCATGGCTAACTCTTCTTGTGACTTTTGGGTTGCACTACGTGCACGTGCAACCCACAAGCACACACTCTCATTTGTCAGTTGTTATTTATTTATTTGTACATGTTGTTTACATGACAAGTGTACAACTAATTGTAGGATTTTTCTTAGTAGGCTTCCGCTTATGGGCTTAGTCTATTTTTATTTATTTAATTTATTTTAATGGACTTAGAGTCTTTTATTAGGCCTATGGGTTCTAATATGCAACAAAAATGAATGAAAGGAAATTGTGCATAACTTTTAAATAAAATTGAGAATAAAAAATCATAAGATGAAATTGCACGTGCGTGGCACGTGTAAAAAATAAGAAATGTATTTTTCATTAAAAAAATTTATACGGGATGTTACACCGTCTTTACAGTTGTTATTCCCAATAACGTCATAAAAATAGCTGATACCATTATTTGAAGTAGCGGCAACAGTTCAGATCTCACCACCACATATTTATTCATGCCACATAGTTTTTATTATAGTTGTTGCCGCTATCCTAAAGAATGGCATCAGGTATAATGATACAAGGTATAATGATACAGTTATTGGAAATAATGGCATCAGGTTATGACATTTTTTGTAAACAAACTTCCACTATCTGGAACTCTCTATCTCCACAGTCGTTATTCCCAATAACAATATCATTATACATGTTGCTGCTACTGTAAACAACAGCATCAGTTCAAAGAGCACCAACAAATTTTATACACTATAAATAATTTTTCTTTGAAATGTTGGCATATCTCCAATAATGGTATCATCTATTTTGATGTCATTATTGGGAATAACGACTGTGCAGACAAAGAGTTCCAAAGAGTAGAAGTTTGTTCAAAAAATTGTCATAACCTGATGTTGTTATTTCCAATAACGACATCATTAAACCTGATGTTGTTCTTTGGGATAGCGGCAATAGCTATAATGAAAAATTGACTGTTTGAGATATGAGTATGTGGATGTTTTGAACTGATGCCACTGTTGGAAATAATGTTACAGGTAACAGATGTCTTTATTCCCAATAACGACATTAGTTATTTGAACTTTTTAAAAATTTGCCTCACAACATCAACATGTATATCACACCTTTAAAATTTTTGGGAACAAAACATGCATAGAATCAACCAAATATATCCAACTTTCACAATAGATAAAATCCAAAATATATCCAACCTCAATCGATGCGATCAAATATCTAGAAAACCATTTAGTGGCTGAGATTTTCCATAATAAATTTAGTACAATGTTTAACATCCAACCATCAAAATATAACAAGTTATCCACAGAACCAATAAATTATACTATCAAAACATGATAGTAAGGAACAGATACATTTTCAAGATTCACGACTTTCAGATGGAGCTACATTGCCATTATTCTTACAGATTCACCGATTATGACCACTTAATTCGCATTTAGAACAAACTTTACCCATGTCCGAACATTCATGGGCATCCATATCATTGCGAATACGGGTACTCCTAGGGCGCCCTTTCGTCCTTCGGAGACTCGCATCAGCTATGAGTTTCGGTCCACTTGGTGCCACCCAATAAGATTCGTCTTGGATTGGGTAGAAGGTTTGTGTCCATGTAAATGCTAATGAACTCGTAGAATAAAATGGATCAATATAAGGTTGGTAATCAATTGAACGTGATGCACAAGTCACCAAGACATGAGAACAGGGAATGTGGTAGAGCTGGAATTTCCTACATATACACGTACGGTCACCTAAGCTAACAGTGTGCCAATGTCCAGCCTTTTGTTGTCCTTTAACCATTCTAATACCGGTTTTTACTCCAAACACCCCAGGTCGGTTACGAAACATTATAGCCTTGTGCATATTTTCTTCCTCACGATGTATATCGATAATTTCTTGAACCTGTGATGCCCACAACTTTCCTTCACTAATAAGCATCTGCATCGATTCACGACGGTGGGTAAAGTATAAATTGAGATGAAAGAATATCATCTCCACAATTGTTGTGACGGGCAAACTACAGACACCTTTTAGAACTGAATTGAACACTTCTGATAGATTCCTAGTCATTATACCATACTGACGACCTCCATATGCAGAAAGTTCCCACTTCTCACTCGGCTTATCTTTCAACGAATTAGTCCTCTCGACATTAGCGGCTTCAAGCTCTGCAATTTTTCCTCATACTTCTTCGACTGATTTTGACATACGACCACCTTCAGCTTATCCATCCAAAACATGCTACCAAATTTGCGTTAAAATTTTGTAGCAAAATGTTGCATGCAAAAATTTGTAGCAAAATATTGCATGCACTAACGATGATATGCAAGTGGCCTTTTCCAAGTTCCATACTCATTATCCATAGCCGGCAAAATACATGCATGACGATCAGAAATAACGTATAGCCCTGCACGATCTATGACAAAGCATCGAATACATCTAATGAACCAAGTCTAGGTATCTATGCTCTCTTCATCCACTATTGCAAACGCAAATGGAAACAACCTACCGTTTGCATTGGGTGATACAGCTATTAACAAACAACATTTATATTTTTCATACAAATGTGTTCTGTCAACACTAATAACATGTCAAAGACTCCCTTGAATGTTTACTCTGAGGACCAGACACAACCTTGGCCCAAAGGATGGCCGTTCCAGGATTGGAAGCTTGAATTATTGTGAGAAGAGAAGGCAATCTAGTGTAAGCTTCTTGAAAAGAACCATATAACCACTCAATAGCTTTATGTTTTGCCTTCCAAGTTTTCCTGTATTAAATATTATAATTGAACTAGATTTTCCCGTGGAAACGTGCCTACGGCACGTCTTCGGAACGATACAGCATACGGAAAGTCTTATAACAGTAAAACAACAATTATGTAGCTTAAGTTTGAATAGTATGACAATAATTAGTTGTAAATAAAAGTCCATGTTTCCATTAGTATATGTTGAAAAATAATTATGAATAGGGATGTAAAATCCAACTTCTTAGAACTTTGACGGTGGAAATGATGAAATTTAACTGTTGATGAGATATTTGCTATTTTCAATGTAACATGAGCAATAAAAAAAACATAAAAAATCTGATAATTTACAAACATGAAATATGAAAATATAAATTTCTAAGTAAACAGAGAGAGAATCAGAGGGGGGAGGGGAGAGAAAGAGAAAAATATGAAAAAGTGAAGAGAGAATAGAGAGATAGTAATAAAATAATGAGTTTTTTAGTTTTGGGGGAAAAACTTTTTGGAGGGAAATTATGTTTTGGGAGGGTGAATGTGAGCCGTTGATTTGGTTTCAATTGAAGGGGAGCCACTTGATAGCTTTCTTTGTGTTTTATTATATAGATTGAAGCTTGACTATCTCAATTATGGCTCTTGGTATTACTCCTAGTTATGCCTTCACAACATTCCAAATCATCGTTGACACAATTTTAGAATCAACTTTACTATGATCATCATTCAACGTCGGATTCACACTTGTATGTTGTCCTTGAATTTTCTTCACCACAAAAAATGTTTGCCCTTTCGGAACGATTTCACGCAATCGCCATGGACAACCCACCTCATTTATGAGCTCCAGATTTTCTGCAATCTCCTCGGGTGTATGTTTGATCGGTGCGTATTTACATTTGACATGGTATAAACTTTTGTTCGATTTCACCGTCACAAACTCTCGATGGTTTTTCCCGAAGTGCATCTTAACTTGATGATGGATACTATCTTTAGTTGGAAATCCTTTGACCGATATAGAGTTCATCCATATTCGATGAGCCGATGGAAGACTGTGGATGTTTATGTACGGTCACAATGGTCATTCATTCACTCGATTGAACCTAATGTAAAGGTGCAATCATTGATTGCTTCAAGGGAACCACATTGTTAACATGTACATTAACGTTGACATCATTAACCCGATTTTCTCTGACCTCCTCCTCTTTATCATCATCATCAACCTCGTGATCCTCATCTTCTTCCTCTTCTAATATTTCGTTATTAACAACAACATTATCGAAGTCATGCATAACATTGTTGGTGTCAACAATATCTCATGTCGAGGTGAAAGGATGTACCAACCCATATTCTGTGGTAACAGGTTCTATTGGAGTTGTGTTAATATCTTCTTGCAGATGGGGTATTCTTCCATGTGACTCAGCAGGTGGTTTGAAACTCCTAACGGGGCTTGGACTAGGAATAACAAGTGGCCGAGCATTATGAAGCTTAATTTTCTCAATATATAACTCCAATGCAGTCCAACTACAATTTGGATCAAGTCTCCTAGCAATCATAAACCTTAGTGCATTATCATTATCTACGGGCACCGCCTGAAATATTGTCCTTCTCCTTTTCTAGCCGCATAATGTGCTTTAATTTTGAGATTCCTTTTACCTCTATCCCAATTAGTAACTTCAAATATCTTATATACTAGTTGTGAGTATATAAAATTACAGGGATCTCTATAACAATATCTTATCTTCGGATCTCGAGTTATTTCATCCCCAAAATATAACCAAATAGGTATATCATAATCCATACCTATATATAAATGGAAGAATATTCAATTCATTAACTACTCACAAGCATAACATATGCAAACTACACAACATGTGGTTATAGAAATACCTTCAAATGTAACCGTAAGTTGGAGCGCAAAGAATACGCGGTGGATGATGTATGAGATGACCAGAGATAATATTGGAGATTTATCAGATTGGGGAGTTGTATTTCGGAGTGGGAGGAAAGGGAGGTAAGAGAAATGGAGTTTGAGAGTAAACAGTAGTGAGATTTGTGATCTAGGATTTTAGGGTTTTGGGTTTAGGAGTGGAGGGAGAGAGAGAGAAAGTAAAAGGGGAAGGAGAAGATGGGGTCACTATTTATATGTAAGAACTATTATAACTGATGCCGCTATCCCCAATAACGGTATCTCGCATGCGATTTCCATTGTTGGAGATGGCGACATCAGTTATAAGCTGCTTCCACACTTACATTTTTTCCCTCAAATCAAAATTCACAATTGAATGTGAAATTTAATAATGTCGTTACTCCAAAAAGTGACATGTGAGAAAAAAAAAATATGGGTGCGGCTATTGTTAACAACGACATTAAATAACATATGCCGTTGTTGCTAACAGCGTTTTATGTTGACGTGTCCACAAATGAGTTAGTTGGGTAAATATTTTCAAAAGTGGATTAGTTTGGTAATTATTTTCAAAAAGTGGGTTAGTACAAAAAATTCTATTAACAAAGGGTGACCAAGAAAGAAGTAGAGAGCGCAAACAAACTTTCTCAGCTCTAATTTTGGGAGGGAAGAGTAGCAATTCTGATCTTAGAGTTACAAAAGTGCAATTGTAATTTTGGATGGGTTTTTTAACTAAAAGAAATTTGTAGCGGCATGCAATTCGTTGCAACTAAAATTTTACTACAGATAATAGTATTTACGGAAAATTGAATTATGTTATGCATTTCATTTCTTTATGGGCAGAGAGAGTGACACAATGACCAAGGGGGCGGATCACCAGTGCCTTCTAGAGCTTTGACGTTGTGGAGGTAGAGTTAGTGTAACACCCCATAATTTTCAAAATAATATATATATATATACATATACATATATATATATATATATATATATATATATATATATATATATATATATATATATATATATATATATAATATAGTTTGATTAAAGTGTCTGTTTGGTAAAAATAGAGAATGGCATGGATGTAATTTAATGGGAAAAGGAATAGTAAGATGGGGCCCACGGGAGAAAGGGTACACAGCAGGTTGCTGTTGTGCTTTCCATTGTGGGTGACGTCACACTAGGGTGAAGTGGCATGGGCCTTGTGCCATCTGCTTTGTGTAGCGGAAGAGAAGAGAAATGTGAGATTATAATCTCATATCGGGAGATTAAATGAATTAAATAATATTAAAATATAATAGCCTATGATCAAGAGTCACCTAATCGGTTAACCACCTTTTGAGAGGCAGCCTGTGGTGGGCAGTTTTACTACATAGTATCTAATTTATCTTCTAAATTGTATAAATTGCTCGAGCTCGGGGCAGGGGCGTTACAAATGGCATCAGAGCCGACTTTCGACACCGAGTGTGTGTAAGAGTAGGTGAGATGTATGCCTGAGATGGAGCTAGCAGATGTACAGGTATGCCTGAGAGGGAGCGAGGTTGCGGCCTGAAATAATGGACAACCGACAGAATTGGGGTACTATGCAGCTAGCAGAATCAGGGTACTCCACTCCATATCGGCTAGAAAGGAGATCCTACACTAGATTGTGCAGGTCCGTGCTCAGCGAGGATGCTGATTTCCGAAGGGGGGTGTGTGTAACACCCTGTAATTTTCAAAATAATATATATATATAATATATAGTTTGATTAAAGTGGTTGTTTGGTAAAAATAGAGAATGGCATGGATGTTATTTAATGGGAAAAGGAATTGTGAGATGGGGCCCACAGGAGAAAGGGTACACAACAGGTTGCTGTTGTGCTTTCCATTGTGGGTGACGTCACACTAGGGTGACATGGCAGCGGCCTTGTGCCATCTGCTATGTGTAGCGGAAGAGAAGAGAAATGTGAGATTATAATCCCATATCGGGAGATTAAATGAATTAAATAATATTAAAATATAATAGCCTATGATTAACAGTCACCTAATCGGTTAACCACATTTTGAGAGGCAGCCTGAGGTGGGCAGTTGTACTACATAGTATCTAATTTGTCTTCTAAATTGTATAAATTGTCCGAGCTCGGGGAGGGGCGTTACAGTTAGGACCAACCCTAAAGTTGCCCATATCCTCCAGGGTCGTTGGAAGAGTTATCTATGTATTTTCCTTATATTTTACTTAGTTGTTGCTGCTGCTTTTTTTCGGTATGGGAGCAATCAGAAGACGAATTCAATTTTTGAGCAAAAAACTTACAATCCGGACGATCGATCAGATCTAAAGTGGGATGGTTGAAGACGTATGGCAAACCTGCACAAAATCTAAACACCAGGTTAGCTCTGGCGAAAGATCCTCCGACACTGAAGTTAGTAACTCAGAAAGGAGAATAGAGTTTGAGTGAAAATATATTGATTACCTCTGATTGATTGAGGAGGGAGGGGTTTATATAGTCATGGGGGGTCAGTTGTAGAAAATTGACATAAAAAAAGGCATATTCTGGAGATTCATCGGTGCAGAGATAGAGTTAGTTACTCATCTTGTTGAAGAAATAGAGTTGGTTGCTTTTCTCTTATTACTGAGATAAAGTTGGTTGTTCTTCTTGCTGGAGAGATGGAGTTGGTAACTATTTTCTGGATCTTATGTTGATTTTTCCATGCTTGTAAATATATTTTAATAATTTTCAATTAATTTTTCTGGACTCATAATTATTTTTTAGAATTTTTAACTATTTTTCCCAATTTTATTATTATTTTTCAGAATTTTTAATAACTGTTCCTGACTAACCATTTTTTTGGGAATTTTTAATAAAATTTCTAAAAGTTTTAATTAAAAAATCAAGAGGAGCGTGTCGTTTGGAGCAATTTAGGCGGTCGGATATTGCGGGCGTCAAGTTTAAGGCCATCATGTGGTCAAAATTCGTGCCAAACCCTCAACCTCCTCGGATGACAATTTTGGCACCGAGGAGCGGGAAGCGTGCTGAGGAGGTGGGTGTGATTAGTGAGGAGATCCGATGGCGGAAAAGGCACGGCACAATTTTTTAGGCGATCTGACAATAGAGATAGTCGCAAACACAGACCTCCTCGGATGGCGTAATTGCCCCTCAGGATTGTTGTGCACGAGATTTGAGGTTGATCGAATGACCAGGAATGTGCCACACCAGCTTGATTGCTTGGCCAAGAGTGCGGCTCATGTGGGGCCTGTCATTTTGCCACGTTAGCATGCATTTGAGTAGGTCAACTTTCCACGTCAGCGAACGCGGTTGGGGAAGCGGTTACCAGCTTTACGCGTGAAAATGGAGGAGGATTGTGATTGCACAATGTCACCTCGATTGGGCTACTGCGATTTTTCCATGTCAACTGACACGATTATTGGGGGAAATGCTTATGTGGTTATGTGCATTACGCATAAACGCGGTTACGCATTTTGACATAAAAATGCGGTTTTTATTCCCCTATAAATTCACTGGGCCCCCAACTCATCTCTTTCACACTTCATTTTCAAACATTCTCTTCCAACTTGTTCATCTACCTCTAGAGCTCGACCCCAACTGTTTTCTTCGTCGAATTCTCCCTCAGTGATGATGTAATATTTAAAATATTTTAAGCAAGTCATGTCTACGGTGGAATCTGTAGCTCTACTTCTTCTTCTGGTAATGACGAGAAAGAAGTGCTTTTAGCTTCTCGATCTCGCAAAAGGGAAGGAGTCAGCTCTTCAATAATTATAGAGAAGATTGATCAAATAAGAGAGGATATGGGGTGTCCTTTCGAGAGGGCTCATCCTCCTCACACCCCACACCTCGTTCGCCATGATCTAGAGGATTTAGAAAATCTGGTGCAGGATGGGATCAGGTACGACAACCCAGAGAACTTTCTTATTTACGATGACGATCACGTCAAGACTATCATTGTGAAGGATGATCTCATGAAGAGCAAGGTTGGATTTGGGATACCTATCGAGATACGAGTTTCTCCTTCAAGGCCCAAGAGTTTGGGCAGGATGGAGTCAGAATCTGGAAAAGTGTTTCAAAGAGCGATCATAGGAAATTGTCTTATCTTTCCACAATAAAAAGAATCAGGCAATTTGGACATCTACAGCTCCAGATATCACTGAAAATATGAACGTCGCGCGTGCAGAATTTTAATACGAATCAGGGGAGAAATTTTGAACTTTTTGCATTCTTTTTGTTTTCTTTTTCCTTTTCCATTGAGGACAATGTGATATTAAATTTTGAGGGAAGGGGTACAAATTTATTTTTTTTATTTATATATATTTGAAAGAAGAAAAAAAAAGATTTCAATTAAGCTTACCGTTACACTTTTGAGTTCTTTATTATGCTAAAGCATTGAAATAATTTTTTTAGGATAGACAATTGCTTATAAAGAAAGATTAAGCATACCTATTTACTGTAGGATTATTGAATTTCAAAATTCTTTACACAATTATGATAGTCATGTGATTATACATAAAAGAAAAATGTGATGTTTTTTCTTGTGATTATCCCCTTTGATCTAGTCCTAAACAGGGTTTAAGTAAATAGAATGATAATGAAAAAAATAAAAAATTATGAATAAAGTTCTATCTACTCCAATGTTTTGAGTTGCTTAGTAACTTGGGGTATTCATCACCAATGTTTACTTTTACGTCAAATGACAACTTGAAATATGAGTATGCAAAGCACTCTAAATTTGTGACTTGTTGAGTAACCGGGTGAAGTTATCACAAATATTTGCATTCGCGTCAAAAGTCAAGTGACAACTTAGAGGGGGAAAAACCCTCTTGTTTACTACTCTGTTTGTAGTAGTGAGAAGGGGTAATCACATATGGAGTTATTACATGATATAATTACATTAATTGCATGAGAAATATGATTGGGTTTGGAATTATGAATGAATAATTGCACTGGAGAAAGTGAGTATGTTTGATTTTACTTTATTTGCTATTGTTTATATCTTTAATTGAAATTTGATGCTTGCATGATGAGATCTCTTGGTGTGATGAGTTAAGCCTTTTATTGAATCTTATTCCTTTATTCATGATTTTACTTTTTGCTTGAGGACAAGAAAAATCTTAAGTTTGGGGGTATTTGATGTGTCTAATTTTTATATAAATATCTGTACTCATTTACCCAATAAAATTGCTTGTATTTGTCTATCATGTTAATAATTCATCTTATTTCCATAGATTTCAGTTAATTAATTATTTTTGAAGGAATAAGATTTTTTTATATGCAAAAGGTGAATATTTTCAGTAAAAACTAACAAAGAAAACAAGGATAATTGATTGATCAATTTTTATTGATTTGTTAAATTTTGAATTTTACAATTTGTCCATGTGAAAAGCAAAATAGAAATTTTAATTGTCAATAGAGGGTGAAAAAGAAATAAACAAATTTAAAAGGGTTTAATTGAGCTAATGTGATTATTAGTTAGATTAATTAATTTAAACTATTTTTTAATTTTAATTTTAATCCTAAATTCTTTTTTTATTTTGTGTGTGTGTACAACACGTGCTTCAAGAAAAGAAAGAGAAGAAAAAGAAGCAAGAAATAAAGAGCAAATCAAATAAGGAAAGAAATAAATGAAGATGTAGGGTTTCTGCAAAAACAAACCCTAATACTCACGTTCGGATCCCTATAGACAGAATAGCAAAAAGAGAGAAGGGAGACGCTGAACGAAGAGGAAGAGCGACGGCTAACCTCGAATCAAAAAATTAAAAATTAAAAATAAAATAATAATAATAATAATAATAATAATAATAATAATAATAATAATTATTATTATTATTATTATTATTATTATTATTATTATTATTATTATTATTATTATTATTATTATTATTATTATTATTATTATTATTAAAACGAAGAGACAAACACTGGCATGAAGAAGCAGCAGGCATTGTGCTGCGGCTCGATTTTCGAGGGACAGAGATTGGGTGCTGACTCAGCGGCTCAGCATTCGAGGCCGAAAACGACAGAAAACAGGGTGGCTGGTGCGGGTGACTTCAACGAAGAGAGAGACAGAGCAGGAGGGCGAAAAGCTCTAACGTCAGCGAAATCAGCAGAGGAAAGAGAAGGAAGACCGTGTGTGCAGTTTTCGAGGGTGAACAATGGCGTTCGATTTGCAATTTTTCTTTTACAAAAACATTCCTTTTATATCACTTTTCTTCTCGAATTTTTATTATGCAATCCATGAACAAGTTTGTTAGTTGCAATTTTATTATAAACTAAATTTTATTTTTCTAGGGCTTTGATGTAGCCTAGTTTTGATAAAATAATTTTTAAATTCCATATTATTTTTTTTATTTTTCCATGGTTGTGTGTTTGATTTTTGTTCTTAATGCTTACAATTGGTTTACCAACTTTTGTATGATCTATTAAATCATGGAAAAACCGAACTAGTAATTTGTGATTTCGAATTTATAAAATTAAACACCGTTACAAGAGCGAACTACTGTTAATGTGATCGCTAAGAAATCCATTGATCCAAATGAAGTTTCAATTAGTAATTTGTGCATGAACTGTGACAAATGATTAGTTTAGAATATTTTTGATATTGCTTGAGAGAGAATATTGAACAATTTGGAGATTTTGGTCTCAACTTGGAAAATCAATCTTTTTTTACATGGAATTATAAATTGTGTGGGATTAATTAGATGAAATAAAAAACCCTAGAATTAATTTTGCAATTAATAAATAACAAAATTTCAGATTCCGCTCTATTTTAATTAATTTAGTTAGTTCTTTAGATTAATTTAATTTAGTTGCTTTCTGTATTGAATTTCGATTTTCCAAATAGTACTTAATCTAGTAAATTTCAGTACTCTGTAAAATAATTAGTCCTTGTGGGTTCGATACTTTTTTTCACGTATCTATACTACTTGTTGCGATTTTGTACACTTGCAAATATTCACATCAATGGGCTTTAGTCCCATTCTCCTCGATGATTTACCAACTAGCTCTCTGTTTAACCTTTTGATTAGCGGATCCGCAAAGTTATCCTTTGACTTTACATAGTCCACAGAGATAACCCCAATAGAGAGTAGTTGTCTAATGGTATTATGTTTTCGGCGAATGTGTCTAGATTTACCATTATACATATTGTTCTGTGCTCTACAAATTGCAGATTGGTTGTTTGAATGTATACATATTGGGGGCACAAGCCTTCTCCACCTTGGAATGTCCTCAAGGAAGTGGCGTAACCATTCAACCTCTTCCCCACATTTGTCCAGTGCGATAAATTTAGATTTCATCGTGAATTTAGCGGTCACTGTTTGTTTTGAGAATTTCCAAGAAACTGCTACACCACCTACTGTAAACACATAGCCACTAGTAGATTTTGAATTATCACTGGATATCCAGTTCGCATTACCGTATCTTTCAAGTATAACCGGATATCTTGTATAATGCAGCTCATAATTACGAGTGAAACGCAAGTACTTCAGTACTGTTGTAATTGCTTGACAATGCTCGCTTTCAGGATTACTCGTATATCTACTTAGTTTACTCACTGCATAGGCTATGTATGGTCTTGTACAACTCATTAAGTACATTAGACTGCCTATGATTCTAGAGTTTTCTACTTGAAAAATACTCTCACCTTTATTCTTGGATAAATGTAGAGTTAAGTCTATTGGAGTTTTAGCAATTCCAAAATTATCTTTATCAAAATTTTCAAGAATATTGTCAATATAATGTGACTGACTTAAAATAAGCTCATCTGATGTTCTTTTGATTTTAATTCCCAATATAACATCATCTAGTCTCATGTCTTTCATGAAAAACCTCAAGTTCAACATGTTTTTAACAGATTTATTCATCTTACCATTTCTTCCAATAATAAGCATGTTATCTACATACACGCATATATCCATTTTTTGTGTCTTTGACATATACACAAATTTCATATTCATTGATCTTGAAGCCATTTTTCATCATGACATTGTCAAACTTCTCATGACATTAGTTCCCAAGTATGATTTTGCAAGATAGAATCAATTTCACTCTTGATTGCTTCTTTCCATAGAGGACCATCACTAGAGTTTACCGCTTCTTTGAAGGTTTGAGGTTCACCTTCAAGCATAAAAGTCAAGAAATCTGATATGGCTAAAAATAGGATTAAATCGGGACCGTTCAAATCGGACACGAATCTTAAAGCTCAAGGGTAAAACGGTAATTTCACCTACTAACGGGTTTGAAATGGGAACTGGATCTTTATTCAAAGCCCAATAACCCATAAACGGATTTGTCTTACTGGGTGCGGGTTTTAACCCGCAAAGAATCCAGTCCGGCAGGATAGAATTAGGGTTTCTGATTAATACTAATCAACGGCCCTGATTCACATCTATCCTTTCACTTGGAATTAGGGATTACACTCCTAATCTGATCATAGGGATTACACTCCTAATCTGATCCCAACGGCGACTATAAATACCCCCCATCCACCATCATTAAGAGGTAATCAATCTTTTGCCAATTTATGCTCTTTCATAATCATTCCTGATTACTGACTTGAGCGTCGGAGGGTGCGTCGGAGGGATCAACCCCGGTGTCTCGCACTTTTTGCAGGTGAACGGCGGGAGCCAACGGTCAAACTCCAACGGAACAAGTCTCAGGTTCGCTATTCAAGTTTTCCAAGAATCCACAAATACTGTCTGTTTACCCCCACACCAAATTTAGCAGTAACAGATTGGCACTGTCTGTGAGAAACACCACGAATAGCAACTCTTCCTCTTTCCAAAGATCAGATCTTCTCCAGCCATGCCTCCAAGGAAAATAAGATCCAGAGGATCTAACCGTGGACCCAATCCCGTTGATCCTCTACAGCAGCAGAAGGACCCCCTCCAACCCGTTCAGCAGCAGGGGCAACTTCCTCCTCAGGCTGAGGATCTCCTGCAGCAGGACCAACTCCCTCCTCAGAATCTTCAACCCCCTCGGGGTCCAACTGGGCCGCAGAATGCCGGTGCGGGGGGCTCGCGTCCCAATCCTCAGAAGCAACCTCTCCATCAGAACCGTGTCTCCATACACAACCCTTCTTCCGATTCTATAGCCTCCCACAATCCTTGAGTTTCCGACCTTCGGAATACCATCCTCAATCGGCAGAAGGATGAGGATCTTCACCGCCGTTTGGATGAAAAGCGGGCCCGAGAGGGAGCCTCCTGCCAGCAACGTCCGAATGAGCGATCTCCTCACCGCCGAGACTACAGAAGGTCCCCTACCCGAAGAGGGCGGAGAGAGTCACCCGAGCACCATAGGAGAAGACCTCACTCCCCTGCCGGTCGGCAACATCCGAGGAACGATGAGGCACACATCACTCGTGCCGAGTTCCAGTAGTTCCAGGCAACTGTTTTGCAAGTCCTCAACCTCCGACCCAACAACAACAATGCCCAAAGGGCTCCTACCCCTCCATGGGTCCAAAGTCCTCGTCATCGGTCCATAACTCCTTCTCCGGCTCCTAGCAACCAACAGCACATGCCTAGCCCCCGCCGCTCCCAGAGTCACCGTCGTCGTAGTCCCCACTCCCCTTCCTATGAAGACGAGTCCAGAGGCTCGTTTGACTACTGTCGGAGGGACGATGCTCTCTACCGTCGTCTCCACGAGATGGAGAGGCGCATCAGTCGAATAGACAAGGATGAAGAGTTAAGAGGAAGGACCATCCGCCCGAGCAGACCTCCCTTCTCCCGGACCATCATGGAGGCTCCTATCCCAAGAGGTTTCAAACCCCCGCAGTTCGAAACTTACTCGGGGGAGTCGGACCCCGTGGACCACATTGAAAGCTTTAAGACCCTCATGCTAATCCACCAAGCTTCCGATGCCTTGCTGTGCAAGACCTTCCCCGCCACTCTTAAGGGTTTGGCTCGGGAATGGTACTCTTGCCTCGCCCCGTCTTCCATATTCTCCTTCGAACAGTTTGAAACCCTCTTCATCACCCATTTTGTGAGTAGCAGACGCACGGAGAAGACCAGTGTCTCGTTACTCCAGCTCCGCCAGGAGAAGGGAGAGAAGTTGAGAGACTATGTGAGGAGGTTCACTGCAGAGGTTAGATCCATCGCCTCCCTCGACCAGTCAGTTGCGGCGGCCGCCTTCCAATCAAATGTTCTCAACTCTAACCTTCGCTCCTCCCTTGCCAAGAAGCCCCCGCATAATTTTGCCGACCTCCTTCTTAGGAGCGAGAAGTATATTCAGGCCGAAAAAGCCGATAATCTCTCGGGCTTTGTGGAGACATCTTCCGGGAACAAACAGAAGAGCACAAGCGAAGAGGGGTCCCAAAAATCCCAGAAGGACGGTAATGGACAGCATCGCCCGACTCCTCGTTTTGAGAAGTTCACCCCCCTCATTGCTAATATATCAGAAGTTCTTATAGAGGTGGACAAGGAAGGGCTACTCCGTGCTCCCCCTAGAATGAATACACCCGACAAGCAGAGGAACAACGATAAGTGGTGCCGCTTTCACAGGGACCACGGCCACGACACGGATGATTGTCGGGCTCTCAAGGAGGAGATCGAAGAACTCATACAGCGGGGACACCTGACCAAGTTCGTCAAAAAAGAGGGGGCCGAGTTTTCCCCCTGAAGAGCCTACAAACGAACAGAAGGGCCCGCCGAGCTTCAAGACTCAGAATCTCCCAGCTCCTCCCAAGAGGTCTTCACCTTATTGTAGAAGTAGGATCCTGATTTTCAATAAGGCCGATGCTTGTAACCCGGCCAATAGCATGTAATAATGGCTCGCCCTATTGAAGCGGCCACTTAGTTTATTTTAATAAAACTTTACATCTTTTCATTGAAAATTATTGCTCTTGCTTCTCTATCTCTCCGAGTCACGACTCGCTAAATGGTGAGTTCAGAGTCCAACTTCTTCTACATGGCTGCTCCTGCAACTTACTAACCTTTAACAACGAGTTCGGAGTCCAACACTTGGCTCGATTCCGCTTCAAATAACTTGCTCTTCAGCGAGTTAGAAGTGGTTCGCCATTCGGAATTGCTCCCACAACCGTTGATACTCTCTTAAACGACGAGTTCGGAGTCCAACACTTGGCTCAATTCTGCTTCGGATAACTTGCTCTTAAGCGAGTTAGAAGTGGTTCACCATTCGGAATTGCTCCCACAACCGTTGAATCCCTCTAACGACAAGTTCGGAATCCAAACTTGGCTCAATTCTGCTTCGGATAACTTGCTCTTAAGCGAGTTAGAAGTGGTTCGCCATTCGGAATTGCTCCCACAACCGTTGAATCCCTCTAACGAAGAGTTCAGAGTCCAACACTTGGCTCGATTCTGCTTCGGATAACTTGCTCCTAAGCGAGTTAGAAGTGATTCGCCATTCGGAATTGCTCTCACAACTGTTGAATCCCTCTAACGACGAGTTCGGAGTCCAACACTTGGCTCGATTATGCTTCGGATAACTTGCTCTTAAGCGAGTTAGAAGTGGTTCGCCATTCGGAACTGCTCCTACAACCGTTGATTCTCTCACTTAAATAGCGAGTTCGGAGCTCACAACTCTCTCCTAAGGTTGTTCCTCAAACTCGTCTTCCAAATGGCTCTCCCCCAGAGCCGAGCTCTTCGCTCCGCTCACCTTCAAGGAGGACCTCTTCTCAACGAGTTCGGAGCTCACAACTCCCTCCTAGAGTTGCTCCTCAAACTTTTCTTCCAGATGGCTCTCCCTTAGAGCCGAGCTCTTCTCTCTCTCCCTTAGAGCCGAGCTCTTCGCTCCGCTCACCTCCAAGGCGGACCTCTTCTCAACGAGTTCGGAGCTCACAACTCTCTCCTAGAGTTGCTCCTCAAACTCTTCTTCCAGATTGCTCTTTCTCAGAGCCGAGCTCTTCGCTCCGCTCACCTCCAAGGCGGACCTCTTCTCAACGAGTTTGGAGCTCACAACTCTCTCCTAGAGTTACTCCTCAAACTCTTCTTCCAGATGGCTCTCTCTTAGAGCCGAGTTCGTCTCTCCGCTCGCCTCTAAAGAAGACCTCTTCTCAATGAGTTCGGAGCTCACAACTCCCTCCTAGAGTTACTCCTCCAACTCTTCTTCCAGATTGCTCTTTTTCAGAGCCGAGCTCTTCGCTTCGCTCACCTCCAAGGCGGACCTCTTCTCAACAAGTTCGGAGCTCACAACTCTCTCCTAGAGTTGCTCCTCAAATTCTTCTTCCAGATGGCACTCTCTTAGAGCCGAGCTCGTCGCTCCGCTCTCCTCCAAAGAAGACCTCTTCTCAACGAGTTCGGAGCTTACAACTCCCTCCTAGAGTTGCTCCTCAAACTTTTCTTCCAGATGGCTCTCCCTTAGAGCCGAGCTCTTCGCACCGCTCACCTCCAAGGCAGTTCTCTTCTCAACGAGTTCGGAGCTCACAACTCCCTCATAGAGTTGCTCCTCAAACTCGTCTTCCAAATTGCTCTCTCTCAGAGCCGAGCTCTTCGCTCTGCTCACCTCCAAGGCAGTCCTCTTCTCAACGAGCTCGGAGCTCACAACTCCCTCCTAGAGTTGCTCCTCAAACTCATCTTCCAAATTGCTCTCTCTTAGAGCTGAGCTCTTCAATCCGCTCGCCTCCAAAGCGGACATTTTCTCAACGAGTTCGGAGCACAACTCTCTCCTAGAGTTCCTCCTCACACTTGTCTCACAAATGGCTCTCTCCTAGAGCCGAGCTCTTCACTCCGCTCGCCTCCAAAGAAGACCTCTTCTCAACGAGTTCGGAGCTCACAACTCCCTCCTAGAGTTGCTCCTCAAACCCGTCTTCCAGATGGCTCTCTCTTAGAGCCGAGCTCTTCAATCCGCTCACCTCCAAATCGGACCTCTTCTCAACGAGTTCGGAGCACAACTCTCTCCTAGAGTTCCTCCTCACACTTGTCTCACAAATGGCTCTCTCGTAGAGCCGAGCTCTTCACTCCGCTCATCTCCAAAGCGGGCCTCTTCTAAGCGAGTTCGGAGCTCAAAACTCTCCCATAAAGTTGCTCCTTGCACTCACTTCAAAGAATGGGTCTTCCCATGGCTCGTACGAGGATCTTCCTAGCGCATCTTCTCCACCCCTAGGAGTAGAGATCCTCTTCAAAAATCTCCAAAAACAGAGAGCACATCACCAGGATTCGGAGCTCTTCACCTCTCCAAATAGGCCGACCCTCTTCCTCACCGAGCTACCGAGCTACTTTGGGCAGAGGTGGAATTACTGAGTCACCGAGTCGAGTGGACTAGGTATCGACCTCCACATATGGAGAAAAATGCCGCCAAGCCAGTTTCACCGTCAGATTGTCTCAAAATTTGTGTCCGAACATGATGAACGGCTCAGATCTCGCCACGTCTCCACAAAACAACAAGATAACGTTTTCTCGAAATTTGAGCCTCTTGTCTCGTGATTCGCGCTATGATCGTGATCAACCGTCCAGATTGAGCCGCGTAGCTCGGGTCTGAAATCCGAACTGCCAATCTACCGAACTGCAAAGTGGCGAAAAATGTGCCTCAAAATCCGTGCTCGAATTCGCCGAACAAGCAAGCGGATAAAGAGGAAGAAAGAAAAAGAGGCTAATGGGTCGGGGTCGGATCCGATGCCCACGGTCCGACCCATACCCTTCTTGGCTTCTTCATTCTTCTCCTTCTTCTTTAGTCTTCCTGCCAAAAGTACCCAACACTTCTCCGCTTCTTCACTGTGCGAAAGAACAAGGCAGAGGAGAGAACCCGAATGCCTCTCCTCCCCTTCTTCTTTCTTCTTAGCGATGGGCTCCGCCATGGCCGTTCTACCGAGCCGAAGTGCCGAGGTACCGACCTCCACATATGAAGAAAAATGATGCCGAGCCAGTTTCACCGTCAGATTGTCTCAAAAAACGTGCTAGAACATTGTGAACGGCTCAGATCGCGCCATGTCTCCACAAAACGACAAGATAACGTTTTCTCGAAATTTGAGCCTCTTGTCTCGTGATTCGCGTCACGATCGTGATCAACCGTCCAGATGGAGCCACGTAGCTCGGATCTGAAATCCGAGCTACCGATCTACCAAGCTGCAAAGTGGAGAAGAATGCTGCTCAAAATCCGTGCTCGGATTTACCGAACAAGAAGTAGAAAGGAAGAGAGAGAGAGAAAAATTTTTTGAGAGAAGGGTCGGGTTCGGACCCGTTAGGGTCCCAAACCCGAACCCCTTCCCTTCTTCTTCTTCTCCATGCTCCCGCCAAAACAGAAACCCAAACTGTTCTTCACCTCCAAGCTCCATTCCGACGCCGAACCCATTGCCATGCCGAGCTCTCCACCAACGAGCTCCGCCATGGCAACCGACGCCATCGTCGGCCATCCTCGCCATGCCAAGCTCCACCTCTGCTTCGAAATAGAGCGCTATAAACACCTCGTTAAGCTCGAGGTCGCCGAGCTCCGACGTTGGCCTCACCTCCGCCATCGCCTCACCCTCGTCACCATACCCAGCTCGAACCCATCACCATGGCAATGACGAGCTCCTCACATCGTCGAGCGAACTCCTCCTTCAACCTCGAGCGCTCACAACTCCACCCTCGTCGAGCTCCGTCATCGAGCTCACCTCCGAGCTCCACTCCCCCAAGCTCTGTCGAGCTCAAGACCTTCACTGTCGAACTCACCAACACTGCGAGCTCGCCTCCACTTCGCCGAAGCTCCATTCCGATGCCGAACCCATTACCGAGCTTGAGCTCCACAAACTCCTCCAACCGGTGCCGAGTTGAGCTCCCTCCTTCGGCGAGCTCCCAAGTGCCCCGCCATGGCCGAAGCTCAGTCGTCAAGACCACGATGAAGAGCTCGAGCATCTCGAGCTCCCCCTTCGCCAAAAGCTCTGAACCACTTCCGCCGAGCACCTTTGCTGAAGCTCCCTGCCAAAGCTTCGAGTTCACCCTCCTCGACGAGCTACCGCCTCTCCATTACAAAACTCTGAACCACTTCCGCCGAGCTCCACTCCCCCAAGCTCCGTCGAGCTCGAGTTCTCCAACGCCGAGCTTGCCCAACCTCGCCAACCTCCACGCTCGAGCCACCTCTTCGTCAGCCTCCTTCAAGAGCTCTCCACCTCAAGCTCAGGGTCGGCGACGCACCGAAGTCGCCTCGTCTGGCTCTGCTCTGAGATAGCATCGGAGAAGGAGACGAGGTCGGCGACGCACCGAAGTCTCCTTGCCTAGCTCTGCTCGGAGATAGCGTTGCAGAAGGAGACGAAGGCTCGGAAGAGTCGCTCGGAAGAAAGTCGAAGACGGAAGACGGGGGAAAGCTAGAAGAAGAGTCGAAGAAGAAGAGAAAGAAGCAGCGGAGAAAGAAAAGAAAAAGAAAAAAGAAAAAAAAGAAAGAAAAAAAACGCCACGTGGCATCATATCGAAGGGTCGGCAGATCTGAGTTGCCGAGCTGAGGTGCCGAAGCACCGACCTTGTAATTGGAGAAAAAATCCACCGACCCATACAATCCGTCCGATCTTCTCAAAAATCACGCCACAACACGATCGACACACAGAAATGTGCCACGTGTCCAGAACGTGATCTGCTTTGCGATGCGCGCACACCTGATCATGATCGACACTCAGAAACGTGCCACGTGTCCAGAACATGATCTGCTTTGCGATGCGCACCATCTGATCATGATCGACGTCTAGAAATGCGCCACGTGTCCAGGTAATATTTTATTTATTTATTTATTTATTTGTTTTAATTATTTAAAAAATCCAAAAAATAATTAAAAAATCAAAAAAATTAATTAAAAATTCTAAAAATAATTATTAATTCAGAAAAGTTATTTTTAAATTCTGAAAAAAATAATTATTAAATTAGAATAATTAATTAATATTTTCGATAATTAATTATTTAATTCAGAAAATGAATAAAAAAATCAAAAAAACGAGAAAAAATTCAAACAAATCTGGAAAAATCACAAAAAATCCAAAAAATTCTGAGGATATTTTTTGGGCATCTTACAAGCCCATAATAACACCGTTACACCCCGAGCAAGATTCCAAGCTCCCCTAAGAACACCGATAAAATCCCGTACGCCATTAGAACAACAAAACTACTCCTCGAAGACTGTAAAACTCAGTCTCCAGGAGTGGGGGGCTCGTGATACGGCTAAAAATAGGATTAAATCGGGGCCGTTCAAATCGGACACGAATCTTAAAGCTCAGGGGTAAAACGGTAATTTCACCTACTAACGGGTCTGAAATGGGAACTGAGTCTTTATTCAAAGCCCAATAACCCATAAACGGATCTGTCTTACTCGGTGCGGGTTTCAACCCGCAAAGAACCCAGTCCGGCAGGATAGAATTAGGGTTTCTGATTAATACTAATCAACGGCCCTGATTCACATCTATCCTTTCACTGAGAATTAGCGATTACATTCCTAATCTGATCACAGAGATTACATTCTTAATCTGATCCCAACGGCAACTATAAATACCCCCCATCCACCATCATTAAGAGGTAATCAATCTTTTACCAATTTACGCTCTTTCATAATCATTCCTTATTACTGACTTGAGCGTCGGAGGGTGCATCGCCGGGATCAACCCCGGTGTCTCGCACTTTTTGCAGGTGAACGGCGGGAGCCAACGAAAACTCCGGCGGAACAGGTCTCAGGTTCGCTATTCAAGTTTTCCAAGAATCCACAAATACTGTCTGTTTACCCCCACACCAGATTTAGCGGTAACAAAATCCATACCAAAAGATTTTTCCGTTCTTGTTCTTTAACTGCGTTGAGGTTCCTCCTCAACTTATTCATCTTGGTCTTTACTATCTTCACTAATAGTCTCATGTGTTCGTTTGGAGGAACTTGGTTCCTTCTTTGACTTACACGGAAATGCATCTTCAAAGAACGATGCATTTCTAGACTCCATTATCGTGTTCTTTGGTATATCAGTGATCAGATTTGTACACCAAGAACGAATAAGGATTACTGTTAAGTGCATATCCAATGAAAATGCAATCAACCAATTTTTTTCCTATTTTCACTTTCTTAGGTGGTACTGCCACCTTGGTAAGACATCCCCACAGTTGCAAGTAATTGTAGGATGGCTTTCTTCCTTTCCATAATTCATATGGAGTTTTCTCTTCTCTCCTTTTGGGTACCTTATTTAAAATGTAGTTAGCCGAAAGTATAGTTTCTCCCCACAAGTTTGGTGGCAAACCAGAACTTAATAACATTGCATCCATCATTTCTTTCAATGTACGATTCTCTCTCAGCAACATCGTTGGACTGAGAAGAATAAAGCGTTGTAATTTCATGTATAATCCCATGCTTGGCACAAGTGTCAGCAAATGGCGATTCATACTCTCCACCTCGGTCGCTTTTTAGCGCCTTAATTTTCTTATTGAGTTGGTTCTCAACTTCATTTTTATAGAGAATAAATTTCTTTAAGCAAATATACATAACAGTATTTTGTGCTATCATCAATGAAGATAATAAAATATTTATTACCATATCTTGTTTGTATCATTTTCAAATCACAAATATCAGTGTGAATTAGATTAAGAGGTTCAGTGTTTCTTTCAACATTTTTAAACGATGATTTTTTTAAGTTTTGCCTCAGCACACGTTTCGCACTTGTGTTTGGAATCAATTTAGAATGTTGGTATGTGATTTAGGTTAATTAGTCTACGCAAAGTATCATAATTAACATGTCATTGTCTACCATGCCATAAACTGGAAAACTTAAGAATATATGTAGAAGAGCTAGCTTTATTGATATTCTTGACCATGATCCTCTACCCTTGAGTTTAAACATTCCATCACTCATGTATCATCTACCAACATACATTTTACTCTTTGACAAAACAAATTTGTTTGATTCAAACACTAGACGAAATATGTGATTATTATGCAACGAACCAGATACAAGGTTCTTACGGATTTCAGGAACATATGTAACATTGTTCAGAGTTAGTTCCTTTCTGGAAGTCATCTTCAAGATCACCTTGCCTTGGCCCTTGATTTCTGAAGCAGTCGAGTTTCCCATAAACATCTTCTCCTCATTCTTTAATGGTTCAAAAGTAAAGAACATACTTCTGTTGGAGCACACGTGTCGAGTAGCTCTAGTGTCAATCCACCATTCCTTGGGTTTTGAACCTATCATGTTCACCTCTAATATCACACCTGAGAGGTTGATATCAGAAACATCTTGAGCAATTCCTTCAACAATGTTTGTTTCTCTGTTCCTGTTCTTCTTGGGTAGTCTGCATTCAGTAGACTTGTAACCCATCTTGTCACAATTGAAGTACTTGTCTTGAAACTTCGGCTTCTTGGAGATTCCTCCCTTAGGCCCCAACTTGAGACCCTTGTTGTTGTGCTTGTTAGAACATTGTTTATGTTCCACTACATTTGCCTTGGCCGCATGACTGATGACTCCGACCTTTTTAAATCCTTTATTGTCTTCTTCAATACGAATCCTGACAATGAGATCTGCAATGTCCATTTTTTTCGCTTATGCTTTAGGTAATTCTTAAATCATTTCCAACCTGGTGGCAACTTTTCAATTATACATGCTATTTGGAAACTTTCACTTAAGTTCATACATTCATCATAAATCTCATGCAAGATTAGTTGTATTTCTTGAACTTGACCTATCACTGTTTTAGAATCCACCATTTTATAGTCTAGGAAGCAGCCCACAAAGAATTTCTTAGCACCGACATTCTCAGTTTTATACTTATGGTCTAGTGATCCCCAAAGTTCTTTAGTTGTTCTTTTGTCAATGTATACATTATACAAAGAATCGGCTAATCCGTTCATTATGTAATTCCTACACAAGTAATTAGCATTTTCCAAGCATCCACAACGGTGATCACTTGGTTATCTTGTTCATCTTTTTAAAGATTTTGAGCTTCTTCGTTCAAGAATCTCGCAAGATTCAAGGTGGTCGAATAGAACATCATTTTATTTTGCCACCTTTTGAAATTTTGCCCGTTGAACTTCTCAGGTTTCTCCCCATGGGAGACTGAGACAGGTACAACGGTTGGCATTGGTAATCGTGCCGCAGCAGTAGTCGGTACTTGTGTCGTATCAGCAACCGGCAATTGGACCGTTTTAGATATAGCAGCATTCTCCGATGCAATAGTCATTTCGATTATGAAAAGTACACAACACGAGTGTAAGTTTTTCAGATTAAAGAAAAAGAAAAGAAGTGCCTCAAAATCAGAAACCAAGAAAATCAAAAACTGTTTTAAGTTTGTTACAAAATTTGTTTACAATAAAACCAACTTCGAGAAATTTATTCTCTTTGTTACAACTTTGGTTACAAAATGTTTGGCATAAATCCAAATGATTAAGAGGCACAAAAAACCAGAGAAGGAAGAGAGTAATAAAACCATAAAATGAAATGGAAATGAAAATAATGAAATCAAACTGATTTGATGTCGAGGGTTGCGTAGCGCACAATCTCCTTAAAAAAAATTTCACCTCGTCCGGGTGCTGGAGCTAGTTAAGCCGTCTGTCTCCCATGATGCAACGACAAAGAGTGTTCACGCAGACACTACGTAACGCTCTCGAACTTGTAGCGTCAGAACTCTAGCACCGACTTGCCGAATGAAGTTACACAACCGAAACAGAACAGAGAGGAAGAAAGGAGATTTTGTGCAGAGGAGAAACTGAGAGGGGGGCTCTATTTATAGGGCCAGGGTTAGAGATTGTAATGGCAGACAAGGCTATGAATGCCTTCAGTGTAATTGCAATTTATTAAATGCGTACACTGTAACGGCAGACAGCAGTCAATGCCTTTGAATGCCTTCAGCATAACTGCGACAATTAATTGAATGCATACACTGTAACAACAGAAAAATTATTTAATACTGCACTAAAATAGTAGACACAGCCATTTCTGCATTTATTTCAGCTGTTTACACAGGAAAAAATCAAAACTGTAGCAAAAAGTGGCTCTACACGGGGTGGGGTTATGTCGGTCCGGCATTCGTGTCCACAGGATGTGCTGGCACACACAAGCCTTATGTAATCCGGTCTAAGATTTGCACACACCCCCCCCTCCCCCCCGCCCCGCGCCGCCGCCGCTCTGTGCGTGCGAGAGAGAGCCTCTGGTCTGGCCATCTTACAATACTTAGAAAGAGGTTATTATATATCCTCTTCTAATTTCTTTCATTTTTCCGATGTGGAACTATGTTCCCTCAACCTATTTTCAAAAATGAAAACGTCTTGAGAGACAATTTCTCATTCACCCCTTAACCATTTTTAGCAAATAAATATATGATTTTGATCTACTCACGACGGAGAACACAAATCATTCAAGATCTCTTAATAATACATTGAGGATCTTACTCATAAAATTGCTCAAAAATTGGTTCATAAATGGTGTATAAAACACCCATTTTCTAACAGTTGACACACAAACACAACAAACTGAACCCACTAGTAGTAGAAAAACTAGGGGGTTAGTAAGTGATTGACACAAATATTATGACTATATCCCCGAAGATGATAATCTCGGTGTAGGATATAAGGTCTGTAAAACTTGTTTTAAGAGTTACAAATGGAGGAAGGGTGAGGGAACGGGTACAATTAAACAATATATACAAAATGTACACAAGGAACTATTAGAAAACCAACCCGGCCAACAAAAAGTTCACCCTAAGACCGGACATGTAGATAGTCACCCATATGATCGAAAATGTTCGACGGGAAATGGTCTGCCTAGTTATTAAGGAGGAGTTACCATTTTCTTATTCCGAGAGTAGGAACGTAGAGAGATTGAACCAAAATGCACTAAATCCACATTTTAGAAGAATTCTTAGAAATACACTCAAATCTGATTGTTTTAAACTTTACAATGAAATAAGAGATAGTTAATTGCACTTTTGTATAGTTTAACTTGTAGAGTATCATTAACTTCCGATTGTTGGCAAGGTTGTAACTATGTTCCAATAATGGGCATAACTTGTCATTGGACCGATAGTGATTGGATGATTCAAAAGAGAATCATGTCACTTACGGCTTTTCCGTATCCCCATAGTGGTTTAGTAATTGAACATCATATTTTAGAAGTTTGTGACATCTTTTATGTTCGTGATAAAAGTTTTTGTATTAGTTTTGATAATGCATCTAACAACAATGCTTCGATTAGTACATTAAAATCATAATTAGCTCATCCATGTTAAGAAAATTTTCACATTAGATATGTGTATCATATTTTAAATTTATGTGTTCAAGATGCATAAAAAATTGTCAAACTATTTGTGCATAACATTAAAAATTATGTACATTTTATTGCTTTCAGTGAACATATACTTCAACAACTTTAAAAATGGTGTAAGCTTAAGGGTGTACATTTTAGAAAATTTTCTAAGAATGTTAAACACCGATTAAACTCGACTTTTGATTTATTAAATGTTATCTCAATATAAAGCTTGAATAAATGATTTTTGTCATACAAAAAATATGATTTTTTTTAAAGAATGAACAATCATGGTATTATGCAGAATCTTTATTACAATTTTTAGAACCTTTTAAAAATGCAACTTTGAAAATTTTAAAATCTTATTATTCTACTTCTAGTAGTATTTTTATTTCACTAATTACTATGATGCAAATTTTTCAAGAAATGATTGATGACATTTACATTGGTCATATTGTTAAACCCACATACACTAAATTTTTGAAGTATTTTAGTCATCCTCCTATGTTGTATTTACTTTCTACTGTTATGGATTCTCGTATCAAATTAGTGGGTTCGTTGAGTTTGATTGAAATGTATTTTACTTTACTTGGAGATGAATTTGAAATTGATTGCGATGAATTTTTAGCTAGCTTTGAATCAACATTGAATAACTTGTATGATTATTAAGATAAAATTTTTGCATCTAGTAGTACAACTAGTATTAGAACTTGAAATGAATAATATATGGATTTTTTCACTCTTATCCGGTTAAACTTGTAAAAAAAAAATTGTAAGTGATGTTGTACAAAAAAAAGATCGGAAACGGAGTCGACCCTAATGGGTTCGTAGGTTAACCGGGTCAAATATTTGCATTTTGAACACGGCCCGGCCCGGTTAGGCTAGCAACCTGACCAGGACCCGCCCGAATAACGGGCCGACCGAGCGGACCCGACCCGACTGACCCGAGTGCCATCCTTATATAAGGGCCAATATGAGTGCTATCTACCACAAGGCAAAGTATCGCACGTGGCTTTTACAAGGGACAATATGAGTGATGCCCACTACAAGGGCTATAACGGCGTTTCTGTGCCGGCGTTTGAGTCCAAACGTCGGGATAGAGAGCATTATATTTTTTTAAAAATTTTCGCATATCTATCCCTGCGTTTGAACTAAACACTAGCATAAATTGAGACATATCCCGACGTTTATCGGAGAAACGCCAGGATAAGCCTTTCTATCCCGGCGTTTATGTCAAAAACACCGAAATAGCTCATGAAACTTTTTATATAAAAAAATAAACTACTATCTATTTCCCAATCCAATCCCCGCCCCACTTTTCATCTCCCCCCCCCCCCCCCCCCCAATCTCTCTCTCTCTCTCTCTCACTTACATTCTTAAGCCTCGCCGCCGCCGCCGACTCTCTCTCCCCCTCGCTGTGCTCCTTCTTCGCCGCCTCCCCTCCCTTGTTGGTAGCAGAGCCCTGGCCGCCACTCCCTCTCTCCTCTTTATCTCATAGCCACTGCTCCTCCCTCGCTGCCCCTGACGCCAACACCCCCCGTCACCATTCTTGGCGCCAGCCTCTCCTAGCCCTACAGTCACCGTCCCTTCCTCCTTATTTCCCGAAGTCTAACCCTAAGTGAATTTGTAAGGGGTGGCAATAAGAGATCATAAACATTAAGAAATCAACAACTTCAAGAGCTATAGTGAAGAAAAGGTTTCCAATTCTTAAAGGGCGGCACCAGACCCATGTCACTCCTCGCTGCTTTCCTCCTCGTCTGAGTTTCCTATGTTATTATAACATTAGTGATTGGTCATTGAGAACTGTGAATGATTTTAACCAAGATGATGTGATCTCTTAGATACTGGAAAGGATGTTAAAATCCAATGTGTACCATACAATCTATGAACTAATATTGGATAACTATGCAGATGAGAACAATTTTTGCTTATTTATTGATGTCTGTGATAATTTGTTATCTCAGTTACCTTGAATCACATAGTACTTCTTATTCGTATATAATCTTTAAGCAGTATTATATAACTGTCTTTATGTGATTTTGCAATTTCCATTGTATTTACTAGATAGAGCACAAATTTAAGAGTGATTGGCCCATGACAAGTGATTGGCCCTAGTTGTGAAGGGAGTTTGAGAGAGTACTATCACTTGCCTATAAATTGTGGGTGGAAATGGTGACCTCTGTTTGCTGAGATTAATTTGATATGAACTTTGTAATTGCAAGTAGTAAGGATAAATTGTCCTGTGTTTGTTCAATTAATCCTATATGAATAAGATAAACCTCTAAGAGCATCTGTAGTCGTTTGCCAAATATCGATAAAATGGATATTTGGCAAACGAACGTGCTGCACTCGTTTGCCAAATATCCATTTTATCGATAAATCGCTACAGTCGATTGCTATAAATGAGAATCGATATAGCTTTTATCGATAAGTGAGGGACGGCATTCGAAGTGCCGTCCCACAAAAAAAATAATTTTTTATTCGTCGGACGGCACTTGAAGTGCCGTCCGTTTGAAAAATAATCAATTTTTCGCTTTATTTATAGCCAAAAAGTCTTGGCCATCCCGAAATCCTCGGACGGCTCAAGTGCCGTCCGGAGGTTTTTGTATTTTTAAAATTTTTTTTTGCAATTTTGAAAATATTTTTGCAATTTTTAAATTTTTTTTGCAATTTCTGAAATGTTTTCGTAATTTTTTAATTTTTTTTGTAATTAATGAATTGTTTTTTTAATTTCCCAAAAAAGGAAGATGACAAAAAAGATGGCAAGTGGGCTCTTGGACGGCACTTCATGTGTCGTCCGTCCCACATACTTTGAATTTTTTATTTATTTATTTTTTTTTCCTTCTCCGACGGCACTTCATGTGCCGTCCGTTCTTGAAGATCGAAAATTTATTATTTTTTTAATTTTTTTCCACTCCGACGGCACTTCATGTGCCATCGCTTAATATTTTATTATAAATTGCTATAAAATAGCTTTGCACAAGTACAGCAAAATTGAGAATCCTATTTCTATTTATCCATATATGGATATTTTGACAGTAAACGACTACAGATGCTCTAATAAAGCTTTTTGGGTGATTATATGTTTTCTTAACATTATTTGTTGTCACATTTGTACATTTGTACAGATTAAGTTGTCACTTTGTAGTTTCTGCATACTATTTTCACGTATTCATTAATCTTTACTTCTCATCCACGTTAGCATATACTAAAATAATGGTGCTTACTTCTTAATATGCTAAACTAGGCAAGTGTTTACTTAATTTGTTATTTATAAAATTGATACTGTCTTTCTGTATGATTGTATGGCTTATCCTACATGCATCAATCTTTTTAATCTCATGTCTTGTTCTCAACTATTATTTCTAACTGTTTCTTGCTTCTTGATTTGTTTATAATGGTTATTGTGTTGTACCAAATGTGTAGCTAAGGATAAGGAACTCAGCCGTCAAAGGCTGTCTTTATATTATAGCAAGAAGATTTTAGACCAGGAGTAGGAGAAATTAATGGAGGGGCAATCTTTATTGAATTTTGTCATTTCATTTTATCTTCCTTATTTAATTTTTTTAATAAAATTTACCTATTCCTGGTTTTGGCTAAAAACGTCGGGATAGGTTGTTTTTTAATTAAAAAAGTAAAATAATCTATTTTGGTGTTTTTGGCCAAAACGTCGGGATATATAACTTTTCCATTTTTTTATTAACATGTCTATCCCATCGTTTTTTTATATTGAAAACGCCGGTATAGATACCCTCTATAGCTGCGTTTTTAAAAAAATGTCGGGATAGATCCTCATGGCGAATATGCCAAAGTTTGTGGCAGCGTTTTCAGAAACACCGTTACACTATATTTTGACATTTTAAAATGTCGGGATAGGTTTAAAAAAACGCCTGGGTAGACGTTGTGTTTTGTAGTGAGATAGAATATTTGTAAAATGGCCAAAGGCCGATATTACAAACCACCAAGCAAAGTAATAGATAAAATCAAACACCAAAAGCACACAATTTTGTCTTTGTTTGGGTGAACCCTAATCCAGTGGAGAAATAATCGAGATGATATTCAACTAGAGAAAGATATAAGAGTTACAACAACTCTCACCAAGAACCTATTTATCTCTCAAGCTCATCAAAAGATACTTGTTGTTACAATTGAAAAACCTTTCAAATACTCTTCGATGAAGTACTCACTCTTACATCTCAAAGGAGGCTATTACAATGTATATATAGAGATATAGAGTAACCCTAGTTTGTTGTATTGATAAAATAACCATTTGATGTATCTTAAGGAGATAATCATACGATAAGAGTCCTATGATCGTTCTTGGAAAAGAAGTTGGACTCCAAGACAGTTTACCCATGCCCGGGCTTATCTCCTGTCCATCAACATATTACGGTCGATTGACACATTGGGTAGTCGACTGCAATACTTCAACTCAAGACAAAGAGCAGGCAGTCGACTACCAGCCGACTGCTGTTGCTGCCTTTGTTTGATTCTGACCTTCTTCATCTATCGATGCTTCGAATCTCTACTCATATCCACTATCTTTTCTTCTCATCGAATATAGTACGTAGGACATAAACTTAACACCTCTTTCCCATCCCACTAGACAACACATATAAGATAGGAGAAGGGAGAGAGAATGCATCAAAGCACCAAAAAATTGTAAGCTAATACAAGTCTTAGCTACTTTATAAGCAACTAAATTAACTTGGTGCCCATCCCCGAAAAAAGAAGAAAAAAAAGAAAATTAAGTGCTTCTCAAGAACAACAATCAGCTTTGAGAAAGTTGTGAACTCATGATAACATGTTTGATTTTCCATGGAGAATCCTCATCAATCTTTGTAACCCATCCCACAATTAGAATGAGCTTGAATCGAGGAAAGTGAATTGTTAATTTCATCCCAATTCTAAAAGCAAAAGTCTTTGCCATTTCAGGATCACTACAGGAATTTTCTAAAACATTTTCTCTTGAATATCATTCAAAATACTTTTGGATTTCTTATTATTCCACCAATTGATAATCCAAGGTTCTAGACTCTATTGAAATAAGTCTGGGCAAAAGAACTATAGATGCAAAGATTCATTTCAATATGAACACAACTCAACCGATTTGATTAACTAAAATCAAACAATGTTAGAAAAAAACGGAGGGAGAAACCTTTCGTTTGATTTACAAATTTTGCTAATTCTAATTTTTTTCATCATTTACAATTTGGTAGCTCACCTTTGTGGTTCCGTGCCAACCCCGCTACTACCAGCATTTGACTCTCATCGTCCCCATCCACGTTAAGACACCGCCGTACATAGGGATTTTCAGTTCGTTTTAATCGGGAATTTTTTCGAACACATGGAGAGGCTCGTAACACATCCTCGCCTCGCCTCAGAACTCCTTCATAGAAAAGAAAAAATCGCATATGTTCTTCCATATTTACAACATAACCAACTCCCCAAACCTGAACAACTCAAATTCATAATCTTTTGTATCTGATGATGGTAAAAATTGCACCAGATCAGAGTCGTACGATTCCTACACAGATCTCAAAGCATCCACAGGCAGATTAGCCATCACAAGCCTCTTTTATAGGTCCGGGCCTACTCCAAGACATGGGCTTCTCCCAAGCCCATAAAAAGTGACAGACTAGGCCCATTAGGAGAGACACTGAGCTCATGCTGGCTAAGAGTCAAATCTCTTATCCCCTAACAAGGATATATTATCTCTTGTGGGAGAGATACATGAAAGAGATAAGGTAGTTAAATTGATCAAACGGACACAAATCAATCTCTTGAAATGTCTCTCAGGCCTATAAATACCCCTTCCCCTCTTCAGTCAGAAGGTAATCAACAATTTGTCAGTTTTTACTCTCTCTCTCTCTCTCTCTCTCTTTCGGGTTCTGACTTGAGCGTCGGAGGGTTTGTCGCTGGGGCCACTCTCCGATGTTTTAGGCTTTTTGCAGGTCCATCGGCGGCATCGGCAACCGTCAAATTCAGATCGCGGTGGTCAATCAACGATTTAGATTCATTCACAGGAGCTCTAACCGCCTTTAACGGCCAGGGTCACAGGTTTGACTTTTAGTAGTTTCCTTCAATTATTAACTCACTATCTATTTGCTCTCATACCAAAATAAGCAGCAATAGATTGGCGCTGTCTGTGGGAAATACTACACAAGTCGAGCTTGTCTCCATGCCACCAAGACTAAGAGGTAAAAGGGCAGCCTCCAGCCATCGCACTACCTCTCTTCGTCAACCAGCTCCTCCTATGGATGATCTGGTTCCTCCTCAGCAGTCACCCCGGCAGCCTAATCACGCTCCTTCTAACGGAGAGGCACCGGGGGGCTCCCAACATGAACAACATCTTCAGTATGACCACATCTCAGTCCATAATGCCTTAATTGATTCAATGGCTTCGCGAGGCCCACAGGGGTCTAGAAATATCTGCCAGATCATCAATAGCAAGCAACCAGAAGTCGACCTGCGAATGAGGTTGAACGAGAGATGCGCCTGATCCGAGGCCTCCCGTTCGGGACATCAAGCAAACCAGAGAACTCATCCTTCTAAACAAAGATCAAGGCAATCCTCCTCTCACAGGAGGCGTCCAGTTATGGGAAACCCGACGCATGAGAGTCAAAGGCTTCCTGTGTAGAACAGAGGGCAAAACACCCCAGTTACCAGGGCAGAATTGAATAAATTCAAACTTGACATCCTCCATGCTCTCCAAGGGAGTCAAGGATGGGGCCTCCTCCTAAACGAAGGATCCACCAACTCAATTGGTTCTCAAAAGAAGGACGATCAAGTCCTTCGCTGAATCCAAGAAGTAGAGAAACGTCCAGAACAGATGAAGAGTGAGAGAAGCCACTCCAACAAGGCCTACCGCCCTAGCCGACCTCTTTTCAGCAGAGCTATCCTTGACGCACCTATGCCAAATGGCTTCAAGGCTCCTCAATTTGAATCCTACAACGGGGAATCAGACCCGACAGACCACATAGAAAGCTTTAAAATACTCATGATGGTCTACAATGCCACTGATGCAATCATGTGTCGGATATTTCCCGCAACACTGAAAGGATCAGCAAGGGAATGGTATTCACGTCTGACACTCGAATCTATATTTCCTTTCGATCGGCTCGAAGAACTCTTCATTACACACTTTGCTACTAGTCGGAGAGCTGAAAAGACCAGTGTCTCCCTGCTAGAACTGAAGCAAAAGGATGGAGAACTGCTAAAGGACTTTGCCAAGCGATTTACAGCGGAAGCGAGGTCAATCTTCTCCTTGGACTCCTCGGTGGAAACTGCAGCCTTTCGCCACAATGTCAGGCATAAAAAGCTGAAAGCATCCCTTGCCAGGAGGCCACCTCGAGATTTCACTGAGCTCCTAGAGAGGAGTGAAAAGTACACCAGAGTCAAGGAAGCTCTCAGCCCCCAATTTAAGAAAGAGTCACTTTCCGGGAATAAATGGAAGAACTCAAGTGAGGAAACACCTAAGAAGTTTCAGAAAAACGGTGCGGGTCAACGCCGTCCTCCTCCTCCGCCCCGCCTCAACAAATTCACCCCTCTAAATGCAAGGGTGTCTGCCATTCTCATGGTAGTTGAAAAAGATGGGATAGTTCGTCCTCCTCCTAGGATGACGACGTCCGACAAGAGAAGAGACAAGGGCCTATGGTGCGCATTTCACAGAGGCCACGGACATACTACTGATAATTGCAAAGCCCTCAAACAAGAAATTGAAGACCCAATTCAGCGGGGCTACCTTTCTCAGTTTTTCCAACGAAACAACCACGCCGAAAACCCTCCACCACGGGGGGCTAATAAGCATCCTGAATCCAGAGACTCTGAGCATGTGGCCATTCTGCACACCATCCATGGCTGACCTATGGGGGGAGATTCTAACTCCTCTTGCAAAGCCTTTGTAAGGGAGGTTAATTCGATTCATAACACTCCACCCCCGAAGGGTCCAGGCCTCTCAGTCTCCTTCTCTGATAATGATCTCAAGGGCGTCAAAACGCCTTATTGCGATGCATTGGTTATCAATCTAGGCATGGCAAATCGCGAGGTATGGCGTATCCTCGTAGACAACGGCAATTCCGTGAACAAATTGTTTATGGCCGCATTTGATGCGCTAAAACTCTCCCGAGATCGACTCAAGCCAGTCAGCTATACACTTCATGGCTTCTCCGGTGCACCTATCCAAGTCGAGGGAATTGTCGCACTTGACGTAATGGTAGGGAAAGCCCCAACAACTTGGACAGAGTCTTTAGATTTTCTGGTAGTAGACGTTAAATCTACGTACAATGCCATATTCAGCTGCCCAGGACTAGCCGCTTTCCACGCTGTCGTCTCCACGTTTCATATGAAAATGAAATTTCCAACGACAGCAGGCGTATGACAAGTAGTAGGAAGCCAGCAAGCAGCACAACGTGCTACATTTCTACCATGGGGGTTCGATTCTCCCTCTCCATGCTGAAGAACTACTACAGGAAAACAATCGATGTACCACAAGGTCAGCAAGCGAGGTCGAATCCGCTGCAGTGGGCAGTCAAGTAACCTCCTCCTAGCTCCAAGGGCGTCCTCACCAGAACCCAAAAATTCACTCAACTCCCTCACCCGAAGCTGATCAACTCATTCATAAGAAACAAACAATCTTGCCTAAGCACGCCAGCCCATCAGAAGATTCCTCTGTCTCTAGGCAAAACAACGGGGGCTCCCCCCGAAGCAAGCAAGTCCAGACAAGGTCCACCAAGTTGTTCGTTTGATAGCTCATCAACTTGAAGACCCAGGGGGCAGGGATATGTCAGTAGGGATTTCGAATGAGCGACGCCTTACGAAGTACAAAAGAGAGTATCTGAAACGCGCTTTCCTAATTTTCGCAATTTTTTTTTCATATTGTAATAAAGGTCAGCCACTAGAGCAGTCATTTAGTTTTTTCTTTCAATAAATACCATTTTTACTAACGTTCGTACATGTAATAAGGGCCAACCATTAGAGCAGCCCCTCAGTTTATTCTTTAATAAAGTTAGCCAATTTATTTCATTGCATCTTAGTCAATTTATTATAGAAAACAATGAGCTAAAAAAATCAACTTATACTTAAAGCGGCGCTAAACATTCATTATAAGCTTTCTACGATACAAGTTCGGAATCCAGATCCATAACTCGAGATTACTCTCGCAACATGCAATCCTGCACATTTAGAGCACAACTCATCAAGCGATCTGTTCCCGAAACTTGTTAATGTTTCTTGGAGATTTATACAACGAGTTGAGTGCCAAGCTTATACACATAAATGACACCAGACACTCGTTACAAGTCGTCCCGTAAGACAGATTCGGAGTCCAGACCCATGGCTCGAAGAGACTCTAACAATTTGCAATAATGCAAGTTCACAGTGCACTTCGCCATTCGATCTGCTCCTGCAATCCGTTAGTGCCTCGACGACCGGTTCAGAGTCCATACCCATGGCTCAAAAGCGACTGTCAATTTGCAAAGAAGTAAGTTCAGAGTGTGCTTTGCCAATCGATCTGCTCCTGCAACCTGTTAATAAACTAACAAGTTCGGAATCCACACCCATGGTTCAGAGTTAATCTCACAACCTGTAATCACACACGTTCAGAGTTCAACTCTCCATTCGATCTGTTCCTACAACTAGTTAAATTCCCTCGACGACAGATTAAGAGGTCCAAAATCATGGATCGTAGTTACTCTAGCAACACTTGTAAAAAGCAATACTTGGAGTTCAACTCTCCATTTGATGTGACACTCATAATTTGTTAGAGGCCCCAGCATACAACAAGTTTGGAAAGCAACTCTCCTCCAGAGTTGTCCCTACAACTAGTTGAGTTCAAGATGGAGAAATTCCCAACTCCGTCATACATCGTCGACAGTTCTTTAGCTATACGCAACAGACTTGAGACCTTGTTATTTAGCGACAAAGAACCCAGTTGATGACACCTCAACTATAACAGCAAGGACCAAGCATGTAAAGGGAGTTCACCAAATCATAGAATTATCACAAATCCACATGTTCATATTCAGTGATACTACAAATATTTACAAGTACAGAATCATCAATCATACAAATCGATCTACATGCCATCCTTGCGACTTAGTGGGCAAAGAACGCTGTTCCTAAGAGACACAAGCGTCCTGGTGGATTGCCTGACATTCACATCTTTTCCCTGGCTGCCAACATCTTTCACATAAAACGTCGATCCCATAGATTGAGATTGCTGACCGACACACGAGGCACATGACTCTCCACCAACCAAAGTCAAACTCAACAAAGCTGATGCACCGCTCAGGGTTTTTCCAGGACATTGAGGGGGCACCAACGCTGTTGGCACCATTCCCCCAACAATTGACCCGACTCCTCCTACCGTCGCAATCTCCTTTGCATTAGTCGTGGTGCCTTCTTTTTCTCCAACCATTGGCTCCTTTTTCGCATCAACGACGTGCGAAGTACTCGCCATATGTAACCTACCAAGCCTCGCTTGAAGGCGGTATAGCTCCAGGTCCTTCTCGACGACTATTTCTCTGAGTAAGGCACATTCTCCAATACTGTCTTTCGTCACTTTCGGAGGCAGTGGCAAGTTGATCGGACGATCGGAATACAAGAGTGCTCACTCGCAATCCCTCTCAACGAGCGCTGACTTAAGGCGAACAACTCCAACCATTCCTCATCCGACTGAACACGAAAATGGTCGACTGCAACCTCCATTATGCGCAGTCGCTTGCGAAGGTGCTCTACCTCGTCACTACAAGTTTTTTTTATCAGATTCCACGATCGTCTGTCAACAATTCCAAAAGCATAGTTAGACAAAGGATTAAAGTACTAGGTTTCACGGACAAACATCGCTTCAAAGTACACCAACACAACACGACAAGTGATAACCAAACTAGAAGATAGTTTTTCGAACACTAAAAGAAAGATACATGAATGCGGTGACCATTCCGCAATTAGACATCACAAAAAGTAAACTGCAAGTCCCAAACAGAAAAAAATCAATAATAGCCTGGAAGATAAAGGACGTATCAAGGTGAATCTAGCATCCACTTACTTCGGCACCATCACGGACAAGGAACCGCCAGATGTGCCGTTTCCCTTGTCCTTCTTCCCAGAACTACTCCTCGCGCCACCCACAGGAGTACCGACCTCCCCATCGTCCTTCCTGTCTGAATCTAGGAGCTCACCAGGTTGAAGGGTCACATGGTCGCCTTTCCCGTCGAAACCGGGAATGCGCTCCACCACATGTGAGATCGCCAAGGCATAAGACTTCAACATCACCCCTTGCAGCTTAAATTTGCACTCCGCGTGAACCTTGGCCACCTTTGTAACACCCCGAATTCCATTTATATGTAATTCGTAGTACAACAAGATCTTTTGCTTCAATTCGTACAATTTTACAAGGAAATTAAAATTTTTCTTTTATTACACAACAATGTTTATTACAGAGTTACACAACGGAATAAAATACAAAGAGAAATACAACTCTAATATCAGCAACTTTAATCATGAATATAATCTTTATCATCAACTGTCTTTAAGTCATTGCCAATCCAATCAAGTCCTGCACTGAAAATCTGTGGGCACGTCAGTTACTTACAACCAACGCAATGTTATAAACAGCAATACTCTCTATGCTGTATTATAACGAAATCTCTTACTTTAACAAACACAAACTTGAATGCATATAAAAGTGTAAAGAGTGATTATCTTAAACATGTCAATGTATGATACTACTTAATGCTTAATGCAGATGTAATACTACAATGACATTAATGCATACTTTTTCGAATTCTATGCATCCCATACTACATATGTCCGAGGGCACACACCTACGTACTCCACATTAAAAGGTTTTATTCCTTGCCATGATAACTACCTAGTAATAAAACAAAGTTTAGAAATTCCACGAGTACGGACTCCAGTCCCGGAGATCCACCGCCCGACTATACAGAATCCTCATCGTGCGAACATTCCGCAAGTGTCCCTCTAGCCCGGGTATACACATATACACTGGAGTACGACCTACTATCCGCCCGACTAATCATGATCCCGGAATCCACCGTCCGATCAATCATAATCCCGGATTTAATTAAGGCTCGCCTCCATCGCAAGCAACCACAGCCCCGAAATCCACCGCCCGACTGGGTCTATAGTCCCAGAATCCACCGCCAAAACATATAGAGGCCCTCCACTCACGTTTGCCCAAGTTTAGTACATCTTCACTTAGTGCCTAATTCTTAAGTTTGAACATGAATAAATTATACTACCTAGAGCTAGTTTACCCTCCTACCGGTCTTACACAAAAAAAACCGAGAACAACAGCCCATATTGGCCACTTCTCAAAAATCAATTATTCATTTCCATTACTTTTGCCAGTACCTGGGTATCACTAAGCCTCTAGAATCAACATCTTTATATGTTCAACAACTTGGGGTACACAAACCCTTATAACTCATGTTTATGTATTCATAATTCGTTCAAATTTTTTCATTCATTCTTATTTATTTATCAATAAGTACAATCTCAACCTATTCATTTTCACAATACACTATTCATATTCATCAAAACCTTCTCAATACAAGTTAATTAAGATTAAAACATAATCTCTTAAAATTCATCATTGAAAACTCATCTCATCATTTTCTTTTGATTTATTTTAAACAAATTCCTTACATCATTAACCACACATATATATTTTTCTTGAGTTCACATCTCATTTAAACATGAATATGATCTTTATTTTTCCAAAATATAACTTAAAACAGCGAGAATATATTTTCAATCACCTCGTTTAAGTATCATTTGCAAAACAGTAAATTCAAAGTCAGAAACTGCATTTCATGCTATTTGAAAACAATCATAGAAAATCATATACTTCTTTTGCGTTATTTATATCAAAATAAAGGTGTACAAGTCTACTACAATTTCTTAGTTATAAGTTTCCTCAAAATATTGTATCTATAACCCTGAATTCTTCGAAATATACAGTGGGGTGGAAATACTGAAATATTGTCACTGTACAGTCTTGTAAAATTCATCTAAAATTCAATTCTTTGTGAAAATTTGATTCTTAGACTTTTTAGAAAGGTTAACGAGTCTGCTACAACTTCTTAGTTCTGACCTTTCTCAAATTATTTTATTTACAATGCTGAATTAATCAAAAACCGAAATGTGTACAGATTTTCAGCAACCAGTCAACTACTAACCAGTTCTATGTTTAGATTTTATTAAAATAGTAAATGACATCCAAATCTTATGAAATTTTAAAGAGATATTCCTTAAATATACAAGATGCTCTCAAAAAAGTTTTAGCTCTAGATTCCAACTATTTTATTAGATACGGTTTTCTGATGTGCAAACAAAATTCAAAACAGTAACTTTCTTTGCATGATTTAGCAACTTTGTGTAGAAATTTATATCCAATTCATTTAATATAATCATAATATATTATCATGCACCCAAACAACTTCATTTCTACTTATCTACAAGATAATTTCTCAATTAGCATGCATTCATTTAAATATCACAAATTAACCACTACTCATATGTATAAACAAATTTAAATATCAATTTTCCTACACATGCAATCTATTTTACTTTAGAAAGCAAGAAAGAACACCCACCTCAATATAGATTCTACTGTAGAAGAAGACTCCTAGAAGTTGCTCCTAGCTCCAAGAATGAGACTCTCTTCTCCTCCTAGCAAGCTCACATTCCTCCAAGTAAGAATTCAAACAACTCTTTCTTTCTTTTTCTCTCTTTCTTATCTTTTGTTTCTTTTGATATTTGGTGCAAGATTATGAAGAAAAGGGGGTGGTATTTATAGGGTTAAATGGGTGAATGAAGAGACACCCATTACCTAAAAATAAATAGTCATTAACAAAATTAATCACCCACTCACCATTACTACACAAACCCCCACCTCTTCTCATTCTTTCATGAATTGGCCAATCCTTGGATTTTCCACATATGCACACTCTCTCATTCATTTGTTTAATTATTTGTTTATAGACTAGATGTATATACTTGTTACATGACAAATCTATGTTTAAAAAGTGTACATTTAAAATGTAGAATAAAATTATGTCCTTTTTCTTTTAAATAAATTTTCTAATGAGCTTTAAGATGGACTTTAGGCCCATGGGTTTTTAATAAAAAAATAAATAATATATTTGTGACAATTAAAATGAGAAGAAAAGTGTGCATGACAGCTTAGAAAATTTTAGAAATAAAATGCACATAAAAATTTACGTGCGATGCAAATATTTAAAATATGAAATAGATTTGATTAACGGGGAAATGTTTATAAATAATCGGAATATGACATACGAAAAATATTTATTTTGATAATGTTACAGATATTTCACGTAACAGAAAATATACGTAATCGACACGTGTATTGAAAACACGTGCAATGCACGTAAAAACATAAGGATTAAAATAAATGTTTGAGTTGGCTAAAGATCGGATTGAAATGAGTTTTGAGAAAACGGAAAACATATAAATAATCAGAATATGACATTTGCATAAAAATACGTTACGAATATTACTCGTAACGGTACAAAATACACGTGCGTAACACACAAGGGCAAAATTGTTATTACTCAATTTTGCGGGGTGTTACAACCTCGACCTTCACCTCTGAGGCTGCATCAGAGCGGGCCTTCTCCAACTCCAGTAGAAGATCAGCGTTCTTCTTCTCTAACGCCCTCTTTCTCCTTGGACGCCTCTAGCTCGAGGCGCATTTCCTCTATTCTCACTACTAACGCCTCCAATTCAAGGCGCGCCTCCTTCTCTTTTTCCTTCATCCCTTCCAACTCCGTCTTGGACTCTTTGGCGGCCTTCTTCTTGTCCTTCTTGGCACGAGAGATGCAGGCCCTCATGTTCTTCTCCTCAGCCGCATAAAAGTCTAGTAAGTGGCCGAAGTGGCTCATCGCCTGAAACGATGAGAAAACAGTTAAAAACATAACAATACAAGAAAAGGAAAGCGCAAGCTAAACAACTAAGGAGACTAGATATACCGTCACATGTGCCCTCGCTATCTCCAAGACTGATCTCTCGGGGGGCTCCATCTTCAACCTCTCCATGTCAGAAGGAGTAGGGATGCGGCGACAGACCTCAAGGCAAGCAGCGGAATTCCCCAAACAGTTTTCCTGGTCTTTCATGTTCCAGTTGGGGATGTAGACTATGTCCCCCTGACTAGCAAGCACTGCGGCGGCCCTAGCAGTCAGTAGGGCTGATGCGGTACTAGTCACGACCGCAGCTAAAGAAGAACCTACCTCAACGGCAGGAGGTACCCCTGTAGGGGGCTCAGTCTGTGCAATGGGAGCCGAGAGCGGTAAGCCCGGGGAGGAAGAGGGATGCAACGCCGACCTCTTCCGCTTCTTTGGCTCTTCCTCCCTCTTGTTCTGTAGTGCATCCAGGTCTGCAAAAAGGTCCTCAAAATCCATGTCCGTCCTACTTGCAAGATGAAACACGGAGTAGTCAGAAACTATAAGACCAAATGAAAACGAGAGAGACATGAATAAAAAAACTAGAAATCAACAAAAGCATGGATAGCAATACATGAAAACGATAACAACAAAATTGTACTAGGAACGGCCGGTCCAAAACCACCTTCAAAGAGCACTTCGTTGGTAATAACTTGCCACGACAACACCTTCAGTCCCAGAAGCACGTTGCTAAGGTTCTTCTCCTCTATGCTCATTACCGGCTCCGCTCTCATAGCCGAGGGAACCGTTCCCCTCCAAGTAGTGGGAATCCCCCACGGCTCGGCACTGTAAACGACGAAGAACTTCTCCTTCCAACATCTTATCGATCGAGGAGCGTCAACCAATCCCCTATTCTTACGAGGGCTCAGGTACCAACGCTCCTCCATTTGGCTGAGTTAGATAAGCTTGAAGTGACGTCTGAACACCGCGAGACTCGGCACAGCTCCGAGCCGGCGGCACTGCAAGACAAAGTCTACAATGTGCCTCCACTTGTTCGGCATCAGCTGCACCGGACACAGCCGATACCAGTTGAGCACCTCTCTAACGAAGGGGTGGAGGTGCAGGCGAAGCCCAGCAAATAAAGCATCGCAAGGAAAGAAACAATACTCCTCTGACCTGGCATAACATGCCGTGACTCCAGAACTTGGCAAGAGTAGGCTGTACTCGCGAGGAATTGCAAAACCTGTTCTTATCACGGCCGACTCATCGCGTGTAAGAATGGTGGTGGTATGATTAGCCTCAGTGGTATGGACGGGCTCCGGCTTATCATATTCCATGCCGCTCCTAAGGAAATGTTGATCTGCTACCGAGTACTCTCTAATCAACTTTGGAACAAGGAACAACAGGGTCTTGAGCATACACCCCCTAGCTCTCTCAGGTTTGACGATCGTTTCCACAACGGTGGAACGATTAGCCTCACCACACACACTCTTCTCTCCAGGAATGTGATCAAGCATAACACCCTCTTCTCCATCTTGACCAGCTGATCTAGTAAAGGCACAGACCGATGGAATACTAGACATGACAAACAGTGGTTGGAAGAATGATTACCTAGCCAAAGTGGAAGAAACTCCGAACCGACAAGCTGAAGCTAGCATCCCCATCAAAACACCAGGCAAGCCACCAAGCACCACCAGGTGAAAACACTGCGATTTTTAGAGAGAGAAGCTCTCAAAAAAATCTAGGAGAGAGAAAGTGAAGGTGATAAATGGGAGAGGGGAGATGGGATCAATCCCTATTTATAGGACCCTAGGGGTTAAATGGCCATGTGGCAGGATCTAAGCCCTCCTCAAGAATCAACAGTCAGATCACACCAACCCGGGTCCAATAGTAGTAGTAACTTGACAACAGTACAGTCATTCGATAACACGAACGATCGCCACAACGTTTGGTCAACAGAAAATGCAACACGAAGGAGTGAACAATCTCACAAACACTTGGTGGATGTTATGGGGAGCAATTTCACAAACACTTGATGAACGTGATGGGGTGAGAAATTTCACAAACACTTGGTGGGCGCCATATTCACCACCAATAGAAGAGAACCCATCGCTAATCAAGCTTCCTTATGACAAAGTCTACTAACCCCGTGGAGTCTCCAAACCCGTTTATACTCTGTCCACCAAAATTAGCCAAGATTCCTAAGAGATGATCAACTCCAAAAAACTCAAGCACACTAGTGCTCCTACCTCAATGTTACAAAGAACTCCACCGAAGACAACTCGATTCCTAACAAAGCAAGCTTCTAGCAAGATCAAAAGCTTCAAAAATCCCCACAAATCTCCTAGAAACCCAAAAAGTTGCAAAAATGCAAAATTTTCAAGAGCAAATACAAAAACACTCATTATTTTCGTGAGACTAGGTAGTGAAGGATTTCGGAGCGGGTCGGGTTCGCGACCCAAACCCGCAAACATAATTCAAGGGGCTTAACGGATCGGATCTAGACCTGAAACCAACCAACATCGCCCTGCTCCTTCAACCCTTCTTCTTCTTTGAATTTGAACACCAAAAAGGAAGACTGAAGGTCGTTGACGAGCCTCTCCTCCTCGCTCCAACTCCGACCTCGGAGTTCTCACTGCCTCGAAAACACTTCAACGCCAAGCTCCACCATCCCAAGGCCACTTCTTCGGAGACATCGCAATAAAACAGAGCTCGACCAACTTGTCGAAACTTCAAGCTCTTAGCTCGGCTGGTTCGAGAGCTATAGCTTGATCAACACTCGCAGTCCATAGCTCAGCTGAGACTCGACGCCCCCATAGCTCGGCTGAGACTCGACGCCCCCATAGCTCAACCCAAGTCTCAAAAATCTCAAAGAAACTTCAAGCCCCTAGCTCATCGACAAGGGAACTCTTATGCCTCGATGGGGAACTCTTATGTCTCGATGGGGAAGTCGCTCGCAGCTTGCCAAAACCTTCCATAGCTCATCCACGGCGAGCTATCTCCATAGCTCAGCCATTGGTAGAGCTTTAAAGTTTGGAGACGAAGTCCGAGCTCGATAGATTCGACGGAGTTTCACATCTCCATAGCTCGACCAAAGGGAGCAAACTCGACACTCCCGTAGGTCGGCTCGGGTGTAGAGTTCAACCCTCATGGCCTGAGCGAAATCCAAAGCTCGCCGAAGAGAACAAGGTGCACGAACGGCTCAAAATACCCTCCAAGCTCCTCGCTGACGTTCCCTGGATGCCAAATGCACCTTCGGCGAGCTCCTAAACCGTCGACGAGCTCTACCACTGAAAGAGATGAAGGGAGCTCAGTAAGATGGTCGGCATAGTTGAAGAGGGGTGAAGATGACTGTTGACCGTTGGATTCTCCTTAGCACGCGAGCTGGGAATGATCAATGTCTCAGATCGCTTTATACGGCGAGCCAGGCTTTGATAAATCGAAAAATCGATTTAAATTAATTAAAAATCATTTTAAAATTGAAAAAGTAATTAAAAATTCAAAAAAAATTTATTTTAATTTGGAAAATTAATTTTAAAATCCGAAAAATAATTAAAATTGAATTTATTACTTATAAAATTCGAAAAAGTGATTTTAAATTTGGGAAAAATTCCAGAAAATTCGGAAAAATCCGAAAAACTATGGAAAAATCTAGGAAAATATTCACGCCTTCAAAAGCCACATATCAGTTCCAGGTATCTCCGAACACTCTGACTGCTAAGATTATATACCATATTCTAAAAATAAGATGTACTACTTCCTGAAAGTTAAGAAAATTGCCTTTCGGGAGCGGGGGGCTTATGATGATGGTAAAAATCATAGCAGATTAAAGCCGTATGATTCCTACACAGATCTCGAAGCATCCACAGGCAGATTAGTCATCACATGCCTCTTTTACAGGTCTGGGCCCATTCCAAGATATGAGCTATTTCCAAACCCATAAAAAGTGACAGACTAGGCCCACTGGGAGAGACACCCAACCCAAGCTAGCCAGGAGTCAAATATCTTATCCCCTAACAAGGATATCTTATCTCTTGAGGGGGAGAGACATGAAAGAGATAAGGTAGTTAAATCGATCCAACGGACACAAATCAATATCTTGAAATGTCTCTCAGGCCTATAAATACCCCTCCCCCTCTTCAGTGAGAAGGTAATCAACAATTTGCCAGTTTTTACTCTCTTACTCTGTCTCTTTTTATGGTTCTGACTTGAGCGTCGGAGGGCTTGTCGCCAGGACCACTTCCCAGTGTTTCAGGCTTTTTGCAGGTCCATTGCCGCATCAGCAATCGTCAGATTCAGATCGCGGTGATCAATCAACGATCCAGATTCATTCACAGGAGCTCTAACCGTCTTTAACAGCCAGGATCACAAATTTGACTTTTAGTAGTTTCCTTCAATTATTAACTCACTATCTGTTTTCTCCCACACCGAAATAAGCAGCAACAATATCCACTATTCTCACAACCACATCCATCAGTGTCATCTAACGTAACAAAAATCAAGGTGGTCAATAGAATTTTTTCTCCAAATAGCCAAATCGAGTCGGACACAATCCAAACAGGTCGGGTCCAAATTTCCAAGCTCGCTATCCACTTTCCCAAGAATCATCTGAATTTTTTACCGTCATAGACCACTTTTTGAAAATATTTGCAATTATGGGCCAGCTTCGAAACTATTAGCGCTCGTGGGCTAACTTGTGCCACGTCAGCAACGACCGCTATTCTCATTAGCGACCTATTTGTTTTGAATGTCGCTAATTGGAATAGCAGCCTATGTTTTAAATGTTTTTGAATTTTTTGTTTGCTGTCACTATTCTCACAAGCGATCTTATTATCTATGAAGTCTCTGATGGGATTAGCGATCTCGAATGAATGTATTAAGACACTTACCGATTCCTAAAGAGCTTTCCCTAAAAATTTAAAACTGAGGTCGCTATTGGGAATAGCGAAGGTCGCTATTCCCAATAGCGATATCAGTAGGAAACACAATCTTCTTGTTCTTTGTAAAATTTGCAAAATAGTCATACAACTAAAGCCTCTATTCGGAAATAACGACCTTAGTATAATAAAAATCTCTATTCTGAATAGCGACCTTAGTATAATAAAGATCTCTATTCTGAATAGCGACCTTAGTTTTAAAAATAAATTGATTATCATTTTTTAGAGAGCAAAAATTATCTAGATTTTGCTAAGTGCTAGAATACAGCTCATTAAAGGTCGCTAATCCCATTAGCGACCTTATATATACTAAGGTCACTAGCGGGAATAACGACGACAAACAAAAAACTCAAAAAAATTTAAAACATAGATCGCTATTCTCATTAGCGACCTCGAAAATGAAGAGGTCGCTATTGGGAATAGCGGCTGTTGCTGACGTGGCATAAAGTAGCCCAAAAACGCTAATAGTTGGGAAACTGGCCCAAAAAAGCAATATTTTCAAAAAGTGGCCTATGTAGGAAAAAAACTCGAATCATCTCCTCCAAAAACCTCAAATTTTCCTCTGCTTGAAATCCCCTTCCTCCAATTCTTCACGTGCTTTAATAATTAGGGCATCCTCAAAAATCCCTCCTTTCTCACTCACTCTCAGATTCTCTGCCAA